>RJJA01000205.1:34425-82418 GCA_003724045.1 Lepidurus arcticus
GTGATGGGCCGATTTCCAATTTTTCAGTTATTTAAAAATCACTAAAACTTTGCCTTCAATTTTTTAGTTAAATAAAATAATTTTTCTACAAAAACTCGATACTTGCAGTAGATGTTTTTCTGCTCGATTTTTTGGTAGATGTATCCTTTTAATCGGTCGAGTAGTTTTTAAGCTATCAGCCCCCAAATTTCCCCGTGTTATTCACCCAAAAGAGGGTTCAGTATACCGGGGCCTTAAGGTATTCTCTTAAGATACGAAGATGTACGTGGTAATTACGCTACTAATGAACCTGAGCTAGAATAGGGGCCAGGGGATGCACATATGTATACATGCAACATAAGAAGTATAATTAAATCAATAACTCTATGAAACCCACAAAAAAGAATGTGAATACATGTTCGCCACGTCGACAGCGGAATTTCGCTTCCAATATTGATCCCTTAGCATCCATAACCACCTGCGTGCTTTGGCTATAAAAACCGCCACAACCAGACAGGTCCGCGACAGATTGTAGTGAGATGCTGACGCGCGAGGAACGAGATAACTTTATACGGTTTGTACGTCATAAGAACCCGGGGTCGCACTACCAGACAGAATGGCAGAAATGGCAAGAAAATAAAAAGGAAAGGCTGAGTCGTACGGCTTGGCTTACACATAGATAAACAGCCAATGGGACTCGCGGACTAAGATTGCCTCCGCACACACACACGGACAAATAATCTCAAAAGAGCATGTATTCCCTCCAGCCAACAATTACAGTGACGCAATTTCTGCCACTAAAATAAACTCTGCCGCTTAGTGTGTCGCAGCCAAGCCCAACCTTCTAAGCCATTAAATCCAGCCACACGCCCACTTCGCCCCCTTGCATCTCCGCGTTCCTTCTGCAGTATTACCATAGCCGCACTTTAATTTGCTACTCTTACCTCCACATCCAACACAAATCTAATCCGAGTAGGATTAATGCCTGTTCATGGGTCTTATAAAGTCAGTCTTTTATAGCTACGGAAGAAATTGTTTCTGCGTTCACCCTATCACTACACACACCGCACTACTTTTCGTCCCCTTTCGCAGTGGGTGTGGCTTTCCTAATGGGGTCGCTCGCAAAACTTCCGAGACCGTGCTTTTACTATGTTGTCGCGTGCGGTTCTTGCTTTTTCGTGTAAGTGGGTGGGGTTGGGATATCCTTTCTTTTCTTTAAAATAAAAAAATGGGAAAGAGAGAGAGAGAAAAAGAAAGAAACGCAAAAGGGTCAAGATAAAATTCTCTAGTATTAGTCCCAAGAAAGTGCTCTCCGCCCCTGCAGCTCAGCAGCCCTAACGGAAGAGATTTGGTCGGCCGAGGAAAACCCCCCAAATGCACAGCCAAGTTCCAAGGTCCAGAGGCGGGAAAACGCAATGGAGCAAAAGACCCCAACAGCTTGTCCTAACGAGATGGGGGTTCACTCACGGGCAAAACAGTAGGTATATAAGACGGAATTCTCATTGCTGTGGGGTGTGGGTTCTTTCTTCTCTCTCTCTTGTCTGTCGGTATGGACCTAGAGTCGTATCTTCAACTCGAATCTTTCTTGCCATTCCGCTTTTAACCACCATTTGCCTCCGTCAAATGCTCAATAACGTGCCCTAAAAACTCGAGCGCAGCAATAGCAGTACTCTCTCGTGGTACTCTTATTACTTGCAATGTTGCTGGTATATATCCGCGCGCTTCCTGAAGGGTAGTAGATTGTTATTTTCAATCTCCTCTAAAGCTATATCGACCTAAGAGTTTAGAAGCATGTTTCCCCATTTCAATGAAACTTCTCGAACTGGGTAGAAAAGCATCTTGGCAAACTAGAATTCGAAAAGGAGATGAATATTCGAGCAGAAATACCTCGATACCTCAGATTGCAGACCATAAAAAAACTTCTGTTAAGATAAGAACCGTATTTATGTGTTTTAGAGCGTTTGATGTCATTACAATCAGTGGTAAAGCTAAACCCGCGATAGATATGTGTGGCCCTAGACCACTCTTAAATCTCCCGAGCCATTTCTGCCTCTTTTGTCTCAACGACACTATCCCTCCCATTAGGTAGACGCCTGCTGGTCTTCCTCGCAGCCAAGCACAATGTTCTCGACCGAGGAGGAAATTTTTTGTGGACGTCTCTTCCTTTGTGTGCGGTGTATGTGTATTATATATGTAGTCACCAGACAACCAGCGATTCGTGTGCTTAACGGATACAGGAAACACTTGGTACGGAAAAGATTAGTCGCAGTCACCCCTGCGTGTGTTGCGTGTCTAGCCTAACATAGGGTCCCCGTCACGCTCTTCTTCCCACAGTCCTGTACCCTACGCCTTGAACAACCCCAGCCTAAATAGTTCCTGTCTCTTTCCCAAAGATGGACCATCCATTTCCTGAGGCTGATGATCGTGTTGTGATGATCACTTCTCCCATTCCTGCGGTAGAAAGACTTTGCGAAAGAAGGAAACAGGAGGTGTTCAGCAATTAGAGGCGAAGTAAAAGAGAACTGACACTAAACTTAAGGAATCCGATATATCTGTAAGTCAACTCTTGGAGCCTTGAGATTTAATCCTCCTTAATGCATAGCGAACACGAAACGAGTTCTCTTCAAAGAAAACCAAACGAGTCATTTCTTTCTGTCTCTCCTCTTTCTCTTCTAAGTGAAACGAGTTCGTGAGCAACATAAGCGAGCAAGAAACCTCATTATAAGAAGAAATAGAGGAGGCGCACTCATAACTTTAGCGAGATCCTCCAACTTTTGCTAAGACGGTTGTTGCTTTCTTTTCCCGGCAAAGCAATACACTTTCCCTCAAAACGACGAGAGTTCTCCGTTTTAAAACCGTCTATCTGCGCTTTTATATAGGTACTCGTATACTGCCGCAGCATATCAGCGCCTCGCAATCAGACCCATTTAGCGCTAGTTAAGGCCAGAGCTGAAAAGATTCCAAGTTACGTTTACATCAGAGCAACCCGCCATCCATAATTCTGTTCTCACAGTCCTCACAGGCACAGCGTCCTTTTTTTTATTTCTGTCGCCTTCATGCTGCACGTAGTTAGTACCGGCAGTAATCCCTCCGGTCCGTCCCTCTCTGCCACCTGTTTTTTTCTCCAGGGGTTGAAATAATGTCCAATGCTGTTGCTGAGGTTGATGCCTGTATAAGCACGAATCCAGCCTTCACCAACGGGTTCCCACAGAGGCAAACAGAGGTCCGCAACGAATTCGCGATTTGCATATCGACTTTGGTGGTGTTCCGCGTAAGCCTCGAGAATATCAAGTAGAACAAAAAGTGACAAAACATAAACACTACAGGTTTCTCCGGACCGTAGCCTCATTCCTTGGATTCTCATAATTTACTTCCAACGAGGCACTCAACCCACATTCCATTTTTCAGGTGCCATCTCTTCCGCTTTCTTATTCTTTTTATTTCTGCTAGTACTATAGTTCCGTTCCCCGCTGCTCCATTAATTTTTCTTGCCTTTTTTCTTCCATCCCATGGCCCTTTCCTTGGAATATTACAATGGGGCTCATCATAGGCCAAGGCTCTTTGGGGTTTAGGTTTTTTAAAAATAAAATAAAAATTATGTTCTTGGCGCTTGAGGCTGAACCATTCTTCCGTATAACATCCCCCATCCTGACAATTTTTTTTATTTTTTTCTGCGTAGCTAAGCCCTTTTTCCCTTGATTAATATTTTCTTTCGCCCGGATTCCTTTAGCCCGCTTCACGAGAGCCTATATGGCCGTGACTGGAATCAAGCCATGTCTCCAATAAAACTTTCAAGCCGCTTCAGTTGCTGTAAAATGGACTAGCCCCTTCTCCGCGAACCCAAATAGTTTACAAGCGCATCGTCACTTCAAAATCCTTCTTAGTTAGTCTTAAAAAAGGGAACAAGAAAAACTTCTGTTCGGCGTTTAAGAAATAACCTGACCTACGCCACAGCTTCCATTACCGAAAGAAGGTTCAAGCGCCTGCCGCTAACAGCGTGGCAAAAAACGTGATTTTGGCCCATTCTGTTCCCGACCACGAACCCCAAAACTGTATTTTCTCTCCTTCCCTTTTCCTTCGCAAAATGTACTGAGAAACCAAATAAAAAAAAACACGGTACATGCTCAGCTTTACCAGAAAAGAAAGGGCATGTACGCTGGCCTTTGGCCCTCTCTTCTCTTTGTTGCCGATACTTCTGGCGCGAATCTTGTTGTCTTGTCGCTGCTAGAGGGGGTAGAGCGGGGGGGGGAGTTTCTTATAACTCTTCCGCCCCCGAAGAAGTTTGGCCGGACTTTACTGATAAATTGTTGCTCTTTCCATTTCAATTTCAGCAGCCGAGGCCCGCGAGATAAAAATCGAGTCTCGTGAGCTTTTCCGAAGCTCTGTAAGTTGCAAATGGCAGCTTTAAATCGCGCCTCGCAAAAGTTTGCTTCTTCCTCTTGTCAGCAAACACACCAAAGAAAGAAAAAGAAAAAAAGTTTTATCCCATTGCTCGCCACATCCCAAACATTTCGCTGGCAAACGAAAAGCAAGACACCAACAACACTTGAACAACTCCCAGTACCAACAGGAATTTCCTAATAGTTGCAACACTTGGGGCCCATTGACAGAGAACTGACCATTTCGTCGCTGAAACTCCCCCAATGAACAGAATTCCTTAGAGGAACGCGATCCATTCCGTCAACAGCAGACGCAGCGTACGGAAGCATATCTGTGGAATTGTAGCCCTGCCTCGAAGGTAAAACGACGTATTTATGACTCGGTATACAACAAGATTTTGTCTAGCTGTGTGTGCAATATTTCAAACCAGAAAAAGAAGGAAGCAAGGAAGAACGTGCACGATAAGTTACGAACCACAAACGCGGCGCATGCCATTCCGCAATTCCAAATAATGGCGTATAGCTGTGGCTAGCAGAAACCGATTCTTCTATTGCCTGCCTTTTTCTTTCATTTTTTTCAATTCCATTCCCGAAAGTTATATTCTCCTCTTATGTCTCCGTCCTGGATCCAAGGATGCTCCCAGTCAGAAGCCCTTGATATCCACCACAACTCGAGAAACTGAAATGCAAATATGTTCCTGGCCTTTCTTCGGCTAAGACAGCTACCGGAAACCTTTGTAAATCGTATATATAATTTCCCGAAATGATATAGCTCACAATTGCGGTGGCTTTTTCTTTTCAGAATAAATACATACAAATTCCCTCTTCACCTTCTCTCCATTCAAGAAATTCAACGGAATTTTTCTTAGCGCAAAAATTCAAAAAAGCGCTCTTGCCGAATTGCCCAAAATACATGGGAAGGCGCTTCTAATCAGGAGGCTTACGTCCATCCTTTTCATCTCCGATATCTGACCTGTCTTGGCTGGCTGATCGTGAACGTGACGTGCGGATTCCCCGGAGGATTCGCCCAATTGGGACGTCAAAATCCCCCAAAAAACTTGAACTTTGTATGTACTATGTGTATAAACCTGTCAACTTTGGCTCCCGAACCTTCATCTCACCGTCTCAAGGTCCTTTCTGGAGGCATATATAGTTCTGAATATCTAACCAGCGCATCGCAGTAATAAAAAAGCCAGACACGAACTCTGCGGTTGCACATAAAAAAGAGAAGCCACGAAAGACACCGAAAGAGAGAGAGAGAGAGACCAAGCAAAGTACTCTGTGAGCCAGGGTTGGACTCTTGATTAATATGGCCATGGAGGTGCTGACACTGCCAGATTATTTCTGCCCCCTTTTTACTCCAGCCTAAAAAGAATTTCGCGAAAGTGTTAAAAATGGTGTCACAAATCCCCAAATCCCAATTTTCGATCCGAGCCAGTACCGCGAATCGTAGCGTGCATACTAATGCTTCTTCGTGTGTGTCGGGTGTCAGCTATAGCATATATAAACACACACGTGCATAATGCAAGAGCCGCCCAAGGAGCTGTCAACTCCGAAGAGCCAACTCACCTAATGCTGCCGCAGTGACACTGCAACTCATCAAAAACAACGTCACCAAAGTCAGCAGTTCGCCCACTTTTCCAATCGGGCCGTTACGAGACGTACTTAACAACATTGGCCGAAACGACTCACCATGTCCCACTGCCCACTGATCAGGCTCCATTGTACCCTGAGCAGTAGCACTTGTTCCCCTTTGTCCGCACCACCAACCTGAACGCATGTTTCCGATCCTTTCTGTCTTTCTTTCGTTAAGAGAAATAAAAAGAAGAAATAAATGGGTGGACCTTGTCTTAACACAATGGAAGCGACATCAGAATCACTCGACTGCAACACTTATGGGCTAATTGGACGAGGTGCGAAGCTGGTAACGGCAATACAATGGGCCACGCCTCCTTGCCCAGTAACGACATGGTCGCTCAACTTTCACGTTAGCGAGGACCAATTAAGTATGATGGGTCAACCTATAAAACGTCGCCGGAGCTGGAAATCGCTTTCGTCTTCTCCTCGCTTAAAACTCACCAATGTCCCACAAACGGCTGGCGACTAAATGGGACGTCTACTACGGAGCAAAACTCAGGGCGAGCCGACAGGGACGCAAAGAAAGGGGCGTGTCTGAAGCGTCAGCGTCGTCGTCGTTCAGCGACTCTCGAGTAAAAACGGTTCTGTCCAGACCCTTACCAAAAGACTCGTGCTCGGATCTTTTAACACGACGAGGTTTGCTGGATTAACAAGGTTTTACCTCACTACATATATACCGCCACCGGGAGTCGTTTATGTTATAAACCAGTGTGCTCCGTGGTGGTGGAAGAACTGTCCAAGACTTGCTTTACTCGTGGATGGCGAGAAAGTAAAGGAAGGGAGGAGAGGGAGAAAGAGAGAGACGGAAAAGCACCCCATTCCCATTCCCGGGCAAACTTGCATGACAATAAAACGGCCAGGCGACTTGGGTCGATCATACATACTCAAGGCGTTAACCTCGTTAGTCGTCATCAGCGACCAAGTCAGAGGAGCGTTACATAAAACCGTCTATTTAGCCCGCACAAGCACGGGGGTATTGAAGGCGGGTTACAGGGCGCGACAAGGGGTGGGGAGGGGGTTAATCCTATATTCCACCTCAATACGCTTGCAGCAGGTAGGCTTTTTCGTTACAATAAACTCAGCACGAAATCACGCTTTACGGTGCTATGATCGAATAAAAAAAATCAGAAGAACTTTAAAAGACGAATTATTGTAAACCTTTGCCTTCGTTTCCATGGTTCTAATTACTGCAGAATTCAGTTCAAATTACACCAAAATCCATTCAAATTACTGCCGATTTGGTTCAGATTACTGCAGAATTCAGTTTAAATTCCTGCAGTTTGGTTAAATTTACTGCACAATTTGGTTCGAATTACTGCAGAATTCACTTCAAATTACACCAAAATGCCATTTAAATTACTGCCGATTTGGTTCAGATTACTGCAGAATTCAGTTTAAATTCCTGCAGTTTGGTTAAATTTACTACACAATTTGGTTCGAATTACTGCAGATTTTGGTTCGAATTACTGCAGAATTCACTTCAAATTACTGCAGAATTCAGCTTAAATTATTGTAGAATTGCTCGTTTGACATTTTTGATTTCTGCACACTTTTGGCGGAACAAGTTATACAACTCCCTTCGTTTTTGTAATTCTGTTGGACAGATGTCCTGTTTTACTGCTGTTTTTTCAGAAAATGGAAAAAAGGACTTTAGTGGTGTGGTAGGAAAAAAGTCTCGTGTCACTCAACTTCTTCAGTACTAGATGCACTTTGGACTGGACTTCTTTGCTTCTTCTCAGAAAGAGGGATATAGTTATAACTTTCTTTGAAACTAAAAAAAATTAGTTCGGAAGGCTTTCAACATACAGTAGAGCAAATTTGAGCCCACGCACGCTTATTTTCTCCCACAAAGTTGCGACCAACTTCTACTTTCAAGTCCTGGCTTACCCCAACGTCATGCTCACGCTCACGCACACCATCAACCCTTCTTTTATCAACTTTTTCTACGTTGTTAACAACGATTCCATGTCCTATGTAATTACACACGGGAGCCCCGACACTACAACTTTCTTACCTACTTATTAGTTTCACAATTTTCTTACTTCCATAGCTGTATCCATGGTCCGGAATGGAAAACTTTCTAAGAAAGTTGGCTTTTCCTTACTTTTGCTATTTATACACCGTGAAGTATCAACATGCTAGAGTACAGAGAAATTCAGGGAATTTTTTTTCTCCATCGAAAATCCACTTTACCATCACAGTGAATGTTTACGTTGACAATTTAACTGAGCACAAACGAATGAATATAAGTAGCCTCTTCTAAAATAGGGGGAGAGTAATGGGATACAAAGGGTATGGATAATTTGGAATTGGGCTACAGAGGGAGATTAGTAAATGCCTTCATAACTTAGCTATCTTCTCCATTTCATGTGCGAATTTTGACAGGGCATAAAAGGTTCTGGGATCAGACAAGAAAATACGCGGATTAAAATGCACTTTTAACACAGACAGTTGTCGAAGGAACTTGGCACGTTCGCGATTTAGTTTGGTACAATGTAAGAGAAGGTGGGGGGCATTTGGTCTGGACTGGGATTGGCAGGTACAGATGTCATTGTCAACTTTTTGTATGTTCCTAAAATACATTTTACACGGAAAATGCGTAGATCTAAGTCTGATCACCAGAGCTAAGATGCTCCTTGGAATATTGTCGTCAATGATAGGTTTCTTATCGGGAGAAGCGTTGAGGTCCTTAATTGCAAATTGGGCTTTGACCCATTTCTCGCACCAGGCGTTAAGGATGAATTTAGATATGAGGTCTTTAGCTTCTTTCAAGGATTTGGGAGACGTTGGCCATATTTTGGTTATTATCTGACGAGCTCTTTCAGAACAAGGTGTATACCTTATTTTCTTGGGGGTAATCGATTTAGCAGGCCAATTGATCCAATTTCTAGTGGCGTAGAAATTTAAGTGACTTTTCCAAAGAATGAGTTCAATAGGTGGAATACCGGTCTCCACTTCTAAGGAGGCAGATGGAGTGGGTTTTAAAGCTCCCGTGATTGTTAAAAGGCCTTTCCTCAGAAGTTGACAAAGTGGTTTGGAAACGTTGGACCATGCTGGGTAGCCATACAGCCTTTTGGCGATAATTGTAGCTTGGAAGGTCGTTTTCAATTGTTTACTTGTTACAGATTGGCTCCAGTTGCTGATTTTGTTTAACCTTAGAAATGAGAAGCTGAATTGTTTAATTAAGTAGGATACATGCTCGTTCCACCGTAACTTTGGATCAAAATAAAGTCCCAGATAGCGCACCGATTTTTTGGGGGTAGATGGTAGTTTGTCCCCAAATCAGAGGAGCATCCTCTGTTGAACGTTTACGATGAAAATGAATTAATTCGGCTTTTCTTTGGCAAAGTTAAGGTTCAGGCGTATACCCCCACTTTTCAAGCGCGTTGATATTCCGGGATAAAAACTTCACATTTTGTTCGCTAGATTTGCTGGAGGTGGTTAGGATAGTATCATCCGCATAGCCCTCGAGGTCAATTTTCTTTCATTTGATAGTGCTAAAACAGCCATTGACGTATAGATTAAAAATAGTAAAGAGAAAGGGGTGTCCCCCAGGGCCACATTTTAAAATTCAGGGAATTTTAACATTTGATATTGTAGTATCTTTTACGTCATTAAATAGTACAAAAACTTTGTGATTGGCCAAATTTCTGTCTTCAAATTCTGTACTTACACTGTAGTACTATATAAACGTTGACATTATTTTCTTAGCCTACAAGGTACCACCTTATTACTGTAAAATTGCCAAGATTTACTGTAATGCATGATTGGATCATTTACCTTAGAAATCATTAGAATTCACCTTAGGATCATTAGAAGTTCTCTGAACAGTTAGGGATTACGGTATCTTTTGAATGACAATACTGTAATTTAATATCTTTACGGCGTTGTCAGTAGACTGTGAGTAAGTGATCTTAGCGTTATTTGAACCTGCTTGGGAAACAGCAGTGGTTGTGATGAAACAATGAAATAATCATGACAACATGTTCTCTCGGTTGCCATGCTTATTTCATTGTTTGTTTACCGTAACTTAAATGTACTAAAAATGGCGGATTTCGCCGACTCTTGCCGCGAGAGACGTAATTTGGCAAAAGCTCTATACTAGCTACCTTATGAGCCAATCCTTACTAGAAAATGCCGGAAAAAATAAAACCTTCCTTGGAGATTGGCTTTTCGTCCTTCCGTTATGCATTACAAACTGTCAACCAAAAATTTAATAACAGGCAAGCCGCTCCAGGATTTTCTACGCTGCCCAAAAGGTCCGCAGAAATACCGAACCTTCCTTTAAGACTCACGCGTCCAATTTGTCAACAAAAAAACTCCCCAAAAGACTAAAAACTCCTTTTATAAGACTTAAAAAACAAAAAAACTGACAGAAATAACTCAAGCCCAACTAAAAACAGAGAACTTGTGGAATCCGCTCAGTCATAATGGCAAAAGTCCCATGCAGCCATACTACCATCCTTTCTCATAAGTCAAACGCACATCCCACATCCCCGCGAAAATTCGCATTCTTCCATGCTTTTGTTTAATGGCCGCGATACAATACGCCGAAAAAAAGGACGGGAGACAAATTTACGACGTCTGATTTTCTGTGTGGGATACACCCAATAAATAAAACCCCCAAAATCTCGACACACTTCATTTCAAGATATAACTCGGACCGTTACACTTTCTCTCGAGCTGTCGCAAAAACTGTCTTGAAAAACATTTCAAATATGACTCGCTCTCTACGATTCCCCGGGACCCCGCAGAGATATTGAGTTAATAATAAGAGAGCCACACGAGAAGGACAAACAGAACGTTAAACTAAGGCTTTGCTGAAGTGCGTTCAAGTTTTCCTTTCAAGTTTTTTCTCGTTTATATATCTTTTTTTAAAAATTATTATTCAGCGCTATGGCACAAGAAAGTGAAACTGGAGAGTAATATAAAGATTAAACAGGCTGCGGATGTGACAAAAAAACAAACAAAAGTGGATGAAAGCGTTGCAGACAATATGTATCAAGGCCTTTGTCACAAGTGGGTAAAAAAATAGCGAGTCCGGGATTCATAATGAAACATTGAAAATGGTGGTGGTCTTATAAACAACACGACAGTGTCACATTATAATGGAGGTTGGCGTTTGGCCAAATAGACTCGCTTATTTTTTAACCGAACATTTACATTGTAACAACTTCATCTCTAAAACCTTCGCTTTCACCACAATCAGATTTTTTTCTGAAAGCGGGACAGGTCCCATT
Source organism: Lepidurus arcticus (assembly GCA_003724045.1). Lineage (NCBI taxonomy): Eukaryota > Metazoa > Arthropoda > Branchiopoda > Notostraca > Triopsidae > Lepidurus > Lepidurus arcticus. The sequence goes on from RJJA01000205.1 coordinate 45,662, forward strand.
ACTGGATATTTTAGAAGTCTATTAAACAACCAGCTAACTGAAATGCTCCATTACACGGTCAACCACCCGCCCTTTTTTCAAGAACAACAGCGACTGTCAGGAGAAGATGACATGGAAGCTAAATCATTCAAGCCGAAGGAAAGGAAACCCTCAAAGAACAGCTCTACTTACTAAATAAATAAAAAAAGTCTCAGAAACGGGAAAACTTCTGTCAAACTGGCGAACCAAAAAAGCGCGGGCGAGTTTATACGAAGAGTTATTAAAACACTCGACCGGTCTTTTTCATTCCAAAGCTGTTCTGACTATTGCCTGTAATGGTTTTCTCAAATCAATAAGCGAGACTGGATGTACATAAACGAAGCCAGAGAGGGGGGGGGGGGAGGAATAGGGACGCATACGCACGTTTCAAACTCAATTCCTTCCGTTCTTCGCCTCTCTGGGTGCGTTCCAAGTCGTGTATTGTCAAATAAAAGGTATTTTCTATAGTATTATACTTTCCTTATACATTCACGATGTCGCACGTGTATTTATTTTAAGTTTTCTAAAGGCAAGCTCGTGTATTATTGCTCTGATTCTTTAGTCTAGTTATGGGTGACACGAAAAAGAAAAGATCTGTCTGGGGAGTTGAAGAAACACGGTTCCTCATTCATGTTTGGGGAGATCCTGAGATGCAGAATCGTCTTGAAAGCATGAAGAGGAAAGAAGCTCTTTTCAAAGAAATTCAAGAAAAAATGCTTGAGCATCAGTACTTCTCGTTACAATTTTGATGAAGTAGTATTTGTATCCTTGAGTGCAATACAGCGTTTCATTGTCTCTGATTCCAAGTTATATCGATTCCAACCATAACCCGATTGAATAGTACATGTGCTTATTGGGACGCGGGTTTACTCAGCCCGAGTCCGGAAAACTCAACTCCCTAGTCGAGTTCGCAATTGGAACGCACCCTATGAGAAGAGATGACTCGAGTCTTGCTCTAGATTGCTAAAGAGCGAGAAAGGGATACGGGAATAGAAACCTCTAACTTGAACCCAAAGCAATATTGTGTTCCTATAGCAGGGCCGTACCCAGGATTTTGGTTGGGGGTGGGATAGTATGTGGATATCCATAGGGAGAAAAAAAATCGGGGGGAACCCCCCTGGGTACGGGCCTGGTTCCTAGAACAGAATAGAAAATCCAAACAGCTTTGAAAGCAAAAATCCTTGAAACCTTGAATCCATCTATTGAACACATAGACTCAAAATGTATTTCTTTCCAGAATGTAAACCAAGATAGCCTGCAGAGTTCACAAAATTCCTCGCCCAAGTGCTTTCAAGAGTAACTTTTGAGTGATGGGCCCTTACATAAGCAATGAAACGTAATTTAGGTCTGATAAAAAGCCCGCCTTTCGCAGCAAGAAAGGATTTCGCTCCGCACGAGATATCTTCCTCTCTCCGTTGGCTGCTGCTGTGTAGTGCAGCGAGACAAGCACGAGAGTAAGCCATGGAAAGCCCCCAAGTTGAGTCCCACATTTCGAGTCTTTGGTCTGCTTGCTCCGATCGTCAACTTAAATCAAAACTTCCACAAGTCCAGTCAGTTAGCTAGAAATGTCGCTGCTTATCAAAGTCTTCCAAACTTCTGGCCCGAAAAGAAAGAACCAAAAGCCACCTCAACCCCCAGTCTCCAGAACTAAAACCCTGAACATCAATTTGTCCATATCACCCCCAACCCCCGCTTTTCGAACTTGGCAACAGTAAACACCACGCGTGATGAAACTGCAATAACATACACGAGAAGATGCCGGATGTCTTCACAACATGAACATGAACACCCATTCACAACATGAATTGGTGGTTGAAACTCCGAAACCAAGCCTTGCGTGCAGTGCAGAAACACAAATTCGCTCCGCGAGTCTCATAGGTTATTTTAATTCCGTGGAGAGAAGGCGAAGTCTCACGTCATAGATCAAGAGTCTCGTATGCTGATTGCCATCTGCTTTGAAGTTGGAATGAGTTGCAGGGCGAAATAAAAACCACTACTAAAAAAATAAAAAAAACTTTTTTTTTATTTCTTGTCGGGAAGCAAACTGCTCTAGACCCAAAAGCCAATCAAGGCTAAGAATGGTGTTGACAGCTCCCCATACATCAATAATCCTTTTTTCCCTCCGACGTTTTAAGCGCCACCAAAGGATCCACGAGTCCATTTCCATCCCTGGCAGTGTTTTCTTTTTCTTTGTCGAAAAAGCTTCGCCGCTTGTCAATAATGGATATAGGCTTGCTACTCCGCCAGCTTTACAAGCTACCAACCGACAGGCAGAGATGCAAGTAATGGTCTGAGCCAAGCCGTTGTTTGTCTCACTGCTCTTTTTCCCCTGCGTTACGAGCATTTCTTACGCGAAAAGTTAAGTAAATCCCATGTAACTCATCCAACGCAGCAGCAAAGGACTTTTGCCACCCCCGAAAGAAAAGTGGTCCCGTTCCTCACTGTCTTTGACTTTGATTCCATTGCCGACTTCTGCAGAGTTTAGTGCCTAACTTTACGGCCAAAGACTGGTCCGAGAGCTGTAGAAAACGGATCCCAGTTTAAATGAAGAAAAAGAGGGGATGGACCAGATCCAGATATTAATGACCAGTAGACCCAGTATGGATGGTCAACAGGGGCACCTGCTTCTCAATCTTGGTTGAGAGGGTCGGAACTTGAACGCTTAAGAATGGAACTAGCTTCACAACCACTTTGAATAATAAATGAGCTCAGGTCTCCTCCGTTGGGTGCACTATTAAAAAAAGAGATAAATGAACAACTATCATTTCTCTTCTCCCTTTCAAGAAGCTCTTCTTTCCTGGCTCACTGGGCGCTTAACCTCTATACATTCGCATTTGTCTTCATTGCATATGGGACCGTCTAGCCATTCAAACTCTTATGAAGCTCCTTTTGCTATGCTAAATGGAATTCCTTTCTTTCGCTGAACAAAAAGCTCACGTGAAGGAAAGAAAAAGCAGATCCCTTTCTGTGCAAAAATAAAAGAACCTGCCACAAAGCATTCGATTATATTTTTCGTATTTTTTTAAAGGTGTAGGAGGTGGGCAAAAGCTGATGGATTTTGAGAGGAAGCTCAGAGATTTGTTTGGAGGAAGAGCACACGCCTTATGATGGATTAGGAGCTAGGCCATGTTTGTGCCATGCAAGCTTCAGACAACAATTGTAAGAAGAAGAGTCATCAGAGCCCCAGAAAAGGGGGGAAGGCATACAGCCTCCAGATTGGCGACAAAAAAAAAACGCAGACATTTCCCGCTGCTGACCGAAATGCTGATTTTGACATATTTTCACCTTTTCGAACTGATGGATGAGGAGGTTTACAAGACGTGACCATATTGACGTCTTCCACGGTTTTTACTTCAGTACCCCGAATAAGACACAGATAAATTAATGGCAAGAAGCACGCCTGATTGGAGAAGATTGCAGGGGAAGAGGAACCGAGCTACTTTTATACTTTATTATTATTTTTTTACACCAGAAAGGAAAATAGAGCCAAAAAAATGCTGCTACAGATGACAATATTTTCAGGTCGAAAAACAGATAATGATGCTTCTCAGAAGCATCGGGAGAGGAAATTATTTCGCACGAATGAACCCGCAAACCCGAGTGTGGTGCCAAAGAGAAGAGGCCGTATAATAGGTACTGCAGCGAGGATATATAACAAAACCTGAACAACGTTATACTGAATAAAGAGACGAACTCCGACATCTAATTCTAGAGCAACTTTGCTTATTAGGTATACAATCTAGTTATGTATAGTAGCATAATATTACCGAAGACGTAAAACCGTATGACACGTACTGTACAATTTAAGCGCTCTCCGAACGTAAACAGGTAAAGGACTCGACTCGGGAACTATTTGCATACTCGGTCTGGTACCTGCAGGAAATCAATATAGCATAAGTTTGAATATCAAGCAAAGATAAATGGTAGAAATTGTTCATTAACATCGCAACGTGCTTTTTTACGCATACCATACTACTTGGATTGTACAAAAACTTGTATAAGAATTAGAAAGACTTAGAAAGACTATATTTGCCGTTGCTAGCCGTAAGGTGGCGTCAGCTACCACATGAATGTTGCTAAAAAATAAATAAATAAACAAGTAAAACAGCAACCCGATGTTTTTAATAAAGCAGTGTTTTAACAAGTTAACTGTTGAACTAAGCTCCTTTTGGCTTTTCGATGAAATCAATATAATTTCCTTATTTGCTTTAATGCTCATAAAAGACATCCCGATCTGGCAACTGTACTATAATCACTGTACAATCTTAAAAAATCCCTAACTGGGTTCGAAGCACAAAAGAGCTTAATATGCTTAAAAGCGAACCCATATTTGCAGAATTGCTTGTTTACAATTATGCATGAGAAAATTGTGATGAAGCTATTCAAAAGTACGCCTGCCAACTAAATTGAGAGTTGCAAATTTGGATATCGGAATGAAATAACATAACTTTAGCAAATCAGAATACTTAAAACTTACTTACATCGTTAAAGCTGGTCAAATGTTTTCAGTCCAATTCTAACTTGGCTGGTATCTGAGGTCAATTTAAGTCACAAGATACAATTTAATGTAGCAAACGGCTTTCTTACGGACCAGCCAGCCGTCGCGCCAACTTCCAATGCGGAGCGATACAATCGGACGGATGTGTTCGCATTGGGTTAAGCAGTCCTCTTTCAGCCAAAGAAAAAATAGGTTTTCTAAGAGAATCTACAGCTATTTTTTGTTTGAAAAAAAGCTAGACGTATGCAATTTATAAGATTTAAGAGCTTTGTAGTGTTTTTTCCGGAAATAAGGGATCTTAAGAGCCCACAAATACAGCCAATCACTTCAAAGGACCCATGTGTCGCGATGTCGTTTCTATGGGCGGTACTAAGCTTGTTTATATGATGGCTTCTGGGGAATAGATGCCCTTTGTTCTGTTAGGTTTCTGTGAAAATTAGCAGGTATACTAAAGCGTAAAGGAAAAGGCCTTGGTCTTCTTAAAATTATGTTCAATTTTCTTAGGATGGATGACGACATTCAAGCTATAGAACCAAATGGTACTGTAAGTCAATCAACGGTTACTTCAGGTGCCCAAGCTCAAGACGGAGACAATTCAGGTTTCAGTCATTTTGATCATTGAACAAAAAATAGTTACAACTTCTTGTCTCTTAGCCCGAGCTGCTCAGCAACCCCAGCAATCCAAATATGCTCAATTACTGGCCGTTATAGAAGATATGGGCAAAGATATTCGTCCCACATATGCCGGCAGTAAAAGCAGCGCTGAACGACTGAAAAGAGGCATTGTTCACGCCCGTATTTTAGTGAGAGAATGTCTGTTGGAAACTGAACGCAGTGCGCGTCAATAGAACTCCGTCATTTGATAAACTTGGCCCTTTTCTCGTTTAGAAACTGTCATGCCAGCTAAAGTGACAAGTGTGGGTGGTTGGGACACTAAACTGTATGCAGATTCGGTAGAATGTGTCCCGATAGATAACAACATAACGTATTTTGTGTGTGGCACGTATCAGTTGCTGGAAGACTCTGCTGAGAAAGAACGAATTGGAAGGATTACCCTACATAAAACAGATTTCAAAGACACTTGTCTGGATCCCTTAGATATGTTGGAAACGTCTGGTGTTTTGGACTTGAAGTTTAACCGAAAATTGTCAGAAGAAACTCCCTTGATTTTGACGTCTGCCAACGCATCCGGTTGCCTAGCTCTGTACTCTGTAAACCTCGAAACTCAAACAATAAGGCCAATTTCCTCTCAAACTGTCCTTGAAGACGGCTTGGCGTTGGCCTGTGACTGGTCTCATCATTCCACTGCTTCTGTAGTCGTTAGCGACTCAAAGGGATGCATATCTCTCCTCCATTATAACGAGCAGCAAATTGAAATAGTTAAAACGTGGAAAGCCCATGATTACGAAGCTTGGACGACTGCTTTTGACCCATTTGATGAGCACCTAATATACTCTGGTAAATTTCTCAACGGATCATACGTTCAACGTTCAAGTCATACATTCGTATACCTTACCCTAGGAGGTGACGACTGCCTCTGGAGGGGTTGGGACACCAGAACGGACACTGCCGTGTTTACGAACCGTCGACATGAGATGGGAGTTACCAGCATCCAAGGCTCAACTAAACATGCCCAAATAATTGCCACAGGAAGGTACACTATCAATTTTACATTATTTTCTGAAGCTCCTTAGCATTTACTTCTCTAAATTTACAGCTACGATGAACAGTTACGACTTTGGGACATACGGCGTTTGACGGCCCCCTTGGTTCAAGTGGGCGTGGGTGGTGGGATTTGGCGCGTAAAATGGGCACCCTACGACGAAAACTGCTTGCTCGTAGGTGCCATGCACAATGGGTTTCATATCGTACACTTTGATCCTGATAAACCCCTCCTCACCTTGGATGCGTCTTTTATGGAACATGGAAGCTTGGCCTACGGTTGCGATTGGAGTTGGCAAACTTCTTTATGCGCTGGAAAACGAGGCTTGGCCTCCTGCTCGTTTTACGACCATCTGCTGAAAACATGGACATGGGAATGTTAGCTTGTTAGAAGAAAACGATTTGCTGTCTGGGATGTTTGTAGTTTGCGCGGACGTTTTTGCTCCCTTGGTTAACGATACACACCTTAAATACAAAAGTAAGACATTTCGGGGTTTTCCATGATTCATTCATTTTACGAATACTATTACTACGAATAATAATATGTTACAATAACAATAAGGCCAAATTTCGCCTCTATCCTCTTCGCGCATCCATTGAGCATAATAAATTAAAGCTAGCATGCTATCGTCACGTCCTCCGCCATGCATCAGGCACGGGGGGGGGAGGGGCTGGTCCAATTAAATAATTTAAGGATCAAATAAGTTAAAAAGAATAATCTCCAGATTAGATTACAATCACGTCAAATAAAATGAATAGGTCCAGCAAAAAAACTATAAATTATGATTGTCCAACTAGGGCACAGCCCCGGATGATTGTTTCCCTTTTACGTTTTTCCGCCAATGGTGGAAACAAGGGAAATAACAACAAATAAGTTACCACCGTCCAAGTTCGCCTCTGGTTGGAGCCAAGTCTACACCACAACACATATTCATTTATCAAGTCACGTAGAAATCGCTCGTCCCGGGGCAAGACCTCCCATGGGGAGAACGATTGGCACTGCACTTGCTCGCCTATCTTCTTTGCAATTTTCCCGGCTTTTTCCGGGAATAATTGACAAAAAACTCGTCAGTCGACGAGACATTCACACATGCAGCTGCTGGGCGCCAAAGCGGCACAGGCTTGACGAGAACGGCAGATCGCCCATTTACTCGTGGGAGGGACTTCGTCACTAACTTGCGACTTGGCGAAATTTAAAAATACCTAACAATAAAACAAAGAATTATTCTTAGCTCAATTTTAGGAAATTAAGGAAAAGTGCCCAGGGATAAATATATGATTGCACTGAATGAAATGTGAAGGAATTCGTACTTGTTCTAGAGTAGTTTGTCCGACGGAGTAATCTTCAATCTGGAAACGCACTTTTGCGCTTTCCATAACTCCAAACACGCGAGCCCAGGATAGACCTCGATCCGGTACGTGATAGTGTACCAGACCTTGATGGTAATCCTTTAATTGGCAGCCTGTTTAATAAAGAAAACGGTTCATTGAAAACGGTGCTACAGGGAAAAAATTCACATGGCAGAATTAGGGAGGAAATGTATCTTACCCGGGAAGCTGGTTTGGATATAATCCATGAGTGGTCCCATATCAGGAATGGGGGTTGGGGTCGTGGTGGTCACAACTGCCTGAGTGGACCTTTGACTTCCTGAGCGCAGGCGAACTTCTCCAGCACCTGACTTGGGTTCTGCTCCTGACGCCATGTTCAGCGGCTCTTCGCGAGTTTCAGCGGGAGTTCCTCGCACTTTGGCGATGACGGTGTATCCCTGGCCGAATTTGTTTTTGAGGTGTTGGGGAGAACCCAAACACTTGAACTGGCCATTGACCATGATGGCCAGTCGGGTGCAGAGAGCTTCGCACTCCTCCATGCTGTGCGAGGTGAGTACGATGGCTTGTCCATTGTCTCTCACTTTGGCAATCGTGTCCCATAACTGTCGTCGAGCCACGGGGTCCATTCCGGTGGTCGGTTCATCCAAGAACACGATAGGCGGATCGCCTACCAAAGCTACTGCTGTGCTCAACTTCCTTTTGTTTCCTCCGCTGTGTAAAAAAAAAATGAGTAAATAAAACCGCAAAAACTGCACAAGCACAAGAAAATACCAACCTGAGGTCTTTGACTTGCTTATGAATGTGTTCACGCAGCAAAAACTTGTCGGTCAAGTCTTCAATTAAGGCTTCAATGCGTCCTTCGTCCACCCCGCGCAAACGGGCAAACATGCGCAATGTTTCCCGTCCAGTCATCTCTTCAATGGTGGCATCAAATTGGGGACAATAACCTAGTCGTCTTTGGACTTCCTTTATGCTGCCGCGAATGCTGTAGCCGTCCAGAAAAGCGTCGCCGGAGGACACCAAAGCATCTCCCGTTAACATTTTGAATGTGGTAGTTTTTCCGGCTCCATTAACTCCCAGCAATCCAAAGCATTCTCCTCTGCGCACGCCCAAACACAAACGATTCACCGCCAAAAAGTTTCCATCGTAGTACTTGCTCAATTCCCTGTTAAATTTTCAAAACAGACAGATTAATAATTTTCACAAAAATGTAACTCTTTAATTGTTGAACGTATAAATTATTTTAAATACTACTTCTTAATTTAATATTTATATCGATTATTCTCTAATTTGCTTACCGCATAACAACGTAATTATTTCAGTATAATCAGTTATTTAAGTATAAATTATAAGTATAATCGTTATTTAAGTAATTTAATTGAATCTACCTAATAACGAGGTTGTTGCTATTGAGAAGGGTAGATAGAGGCGTGCCAAGGATTAGATCCCTTTCCTTAGCCACATCACTGTCTTCTGCTACGATAATTTCCCCATTTTCTGCGTCGATGCGTTCATCTTCCAAGGCGGCAGGCGGTTGAGTATATGAACCCGTAAGGTAGTACTTGATTCGCTCGCAAACTTTCATTTCAACCAGTAACAGAATCAAAAAGAAGATGCAACCATCTACGGTCAAAAACACCAGCATGCGACCAATACCGAGACCCTCCCATCCCAACAAGTTCTCGTTGTACTGCACACAGGGTGACGAGCCACATTTGCCGGTACCTTTAATTCCAATAAAAAGTAGTCAGAATTGTAATTAATCCTTGGCGAAAGAAATTAAAAAGCACCAACATACTTTTGCAGCAGGGATTGGGCTTCATGCCAGATTCGCAAGCCATCTGAATCCAGATGTTGGTACAATATTCCACAGCCTTGGTATTGGTGTACAAGTTATTGAAGCCCATGCCGAGACTGTAATTCGGAAGGACGAGGAAAACCCAGTCCAAAATTTCAGCCGCATTCGTCAAGTCCAATTCGGGAATTTGGAGAATCACCACCGTAATGAGTGTTGCCATACCTTATTAGCGAAAAAAATAAATAAAGGATTAATTAGTTTAAAAAATTTAAAACACACATAGAAATGAAAATAAATGTATGTTATGAAAGCAGACAAATGCCAACGCTTATGGGTAAGAGTTTTCTTTTTGTGGTTTTAAGGTTGAAAAAAGTTAAAATATCCAATGCATACCTGTAAAGATGTTGAACATGGTGATTCGGGTGAAACCGGAGGCCGGGATGGAGAACATGAAGGAAAACAAGTACATGAGGGGCAGCATGGCCCATCCGAAGACCACGAAAAGGAGGAGCATGCGTCCCTGTTGCGCTGCAGTCGCATAGCCGTCTTCTTGAAACGCGATGAAAGTGAGGAGAATGCCGCAACAAGGGATGAGAAAGTTGACAAAGTCCCAAGCCAGGTTGGCTAGCCAGAACGTGAGCACGTGGACACCGCTGACGTACTGCAGATGTTTAGCTTTGCTTACGCGCTCTTTCACCAAGAACAAGAGGAAACTGGCTGCTAAGAAAGCCATGCCAAACGAGACGTTGAAACCCACTTGGAAACCCAAACTGTTGCTGGAGGTGTCGTGATTCAATTTGCTAAAGTCATCATAAGGGAGCGGATGATTGGATACAGTGATGGTGTAATCCTCACTCCGGGTGTAGAGTTGTAAAAGAGCGTTATGGAGCAATCCTAGGGTTACGGGAGGGGCGTGGAAGGGTTGGTTGTTAAACCACGCGATAGCTTTCAGATGACCAGCGCGTTGACCTGGTAAGAGGGTCAAACCTGCGATGTAATGCATGCTCACACCTGGTAGATCATCGGAAGCCTTTTCTATGTAGTAATCGGTCATGGTCAGGCCTTCGTCAACGAAGTCCACTTTGTTGGCCGCGGAACTGTTCAGCTGCTGCGCATAAGATGCGGCGATGTCGTAAGCCAGGGAATCATTGGCAGCTACTTCAACGGAGGTCACAGTTCCCATATATTGCTATGCATATACATAAAATTGATTAAAAAAGAAATTCAGAGGTTGCACAAATGTAACTTACATCCAAGTTAGGCTGCAGAGTTCGCGAATCTTCTACTCCCGGCAGTGTTTGTACGACAATAAGGCAGATAACCAAGAAGAATACCGGGATGATGATTTGGGAGACGAACAGGATCCAATTGCGAACGATAAAAATTGCCTTTTTAACCAACATGGCCCACAGTTGTTGAACGAATAAGGCGAATCCTTGTTTCCTGTAGTTTTCGACGAGCATCTGTACAGAGTACGAGTGACCGTGCTTGAAAAAGCCGGTCGAGATTTCGCTGGGCAATGACGATTCTAGAATAAACATCCGCTCTTAGAACGGTCGCTTTATAAATCTAAACAAAATGAAGACTTACCTCCAACTAAGGAAGCACGGTGGGTTTCGGTTTCAGGGGATTGATGGCGAGAAAAGGCTTTGGTGATGGACAAACGAGAGCGATGACCTGGCTGTCCGTCATCAGCCATAACCTCAACTTCGGCTTCAGCAGCTTTTTCACCCACACTAAGAAAGAAATAGGATTTTAGAATAACGTAACTAAAGAGTATAATAAGAGTATCTACCGAATAAAGACCTCCTCCATAGTAGTGACGGAAGCCCCATAACTGGATATGCCCAATTCTTCTCGTTTCTCTTCCAATTCTTGGAACAACCGCTCGAAAACGTGACAACGGTCACTGGAGAGCACGTAGGATAGTTCTGCGCCCACATTTTGGTCAACAGTTGCTTCGGGAATGTATTTCCGCATGACCTGGGTGACTCGGTTGACGTCACAACTGGCGTCCTTCACAATCACCAGATGGTAACCTGCACCATATTTCTTTTTCAAGAACAAGGAAGAGCCGCAGCACTGGATTTGACCAGAAGCCATAATTGAGATGCGGTCGCCTAACAAATCCGCTTCCTCCATGAAGTGTGTCGTGAGCAGTATAGTTCTTCCCGTCTTCTCCGCCTTGAAAATTAAACATAATACACGTTAAATCAAATTAAAGAAAGAGAGGAAAAAAAGTATACCTGTAGCAAGTCCCACGTTGATCGACGAGCCGAAGGATCCATTCCAGAAGTTGGCTCGTCTAAAACTACCACTTTGGAGTCTCCACACAATGCAATTCCGACTGAAAGTTTCCGTTTCATGCCCCCGGACAACGTACAGGACATGGCCTGACGTTTGTGTTCCAATTCCAAAGCTTTGATCATTCGATCGCTTTCCGCTTTTACGCGATTGGCAGAAAAGCCTTTCAACTACGTAAACATAACAGTACTTAGTCAAATTAAAATCGGTTGACCGTAGAACATGGAGTAATCAAGTTTTTTTCTTACCTTGCAGAAAAACTCGAGATGCTCTTCTACTGTGAGTTCATCGAAAAGGATGTCGTGCTGGGGACAAAGTCCCAGGCTGCTTCTGACGCCCTGGATATCTTGGCAAATGTCATAACCATTAACCAAAGCAGTGCCTCCAGATGGTGGAAACAAGCCTGCAGATGTCACATTAATGTACTGCTTTCATTTAAGAGAAATAAAAATAATTATACCAGTGAGCATGCCCATAGTGGTCGTTTTACCGGCCCCGTTGTGACCCAACAGAGCGGTAATTTGGTTCTCATAGACGTTCATGTAAAGGTTGTTAACAGCCAAACGTCCTTTATTACTGTATGCCTTCAAAGTGAAAAAGTAACATTGAATAACTAATTCAGGGAAAAGGTATATTATTATACCTTAGTTAAGCCACGGATTTGAATGCCAGCTGGCAAGCCTACAGGCTCTTCTTCAAAGAACTCAGTAGAGGGTCTTTTGGTGGCCGTTACCGATGCATTCAGTCGGGAATCATAATAACTGCCACACCAATAGCTCTTCTGCCAAGATAAAAAAACAAAACACAATTACAGCTATGTGCCAGACAAGTCTTATTGGCAAGCTTACTGTGACGGGGAAATACCAGGGTTTGGGAACACCAAACTCGCCCGGAAACACAGCTTCGATGTACAAAGCGAAGAAAAGGTAGATTATGGCGTCAATGACCAACATGACCAGCACTTCGCCAAAGCTGAAGTCATCGTCAGGCGAAATTCCATTCCACAAAGTTTCCCACTGCACTCCAGCGCCTTTGTCGCAAATAAACGGTTTAGGAAACGCTAAAAGAATTAGGTAAAAAATATATTTAAACTTACTTGCGCCTTCGAACATGGTGATGAGTTGGGAGGCAAAGGCCATAGCAGTGTTGGATAATAAACAGGCCAGGATTTTGTTGCTTTTGGTCAAAGTGGCGTATCTGATCTGGAGGAAAAAGTAAGGGCAGTAGGACACAAACCAAATTATCCCTGCTCCTGTGGCCGCCGAATTAGCTGTAAACAAAAACGAATTTCCCCCCAGTTAGTTTTCTCTTCGAAATGGAAAATCCAATGTAACGCGGTACGCTTACCTTTGGAGAAAAACACGGTCATGAGGAAACAGAAACTGATGCTCGTGATGGTGAAGATAAGCAAGAAGACAAAGAACAAAGATCCATCCGACTTCTCTAAAACAGCCAAGCTGCCTTCACCGTACCACCGAACTTTGAGCAGAATGGTAATAAAGATGATGGTCACGACAAGGAATACGAAGGACTTGATAAACCATGCTGTCCAATGGAGCCAATTAGGCAATCCCATCATCTTCATCGACTCCTGTTCATTAAAATAATATTGGTCATTTTAAAAGCGGGCTCAACAGAAATGCAAAACAAACTTCACGAACCAAGTTGCACGACTTGCATTGTCCTACTCTTTCCCTTACAAAAACACTACCCAATTCCCTCCCCCTCTTGACCTTGACATTACCTGTCCCTTCCATTCACAACGATTTGTGTTACGTCACAAGCTCACTTTAGTTCAGTACGACTGTAGTAAAGCACAGGAATCGTAACAGGTGCAAAACACAGCCAGTTACTATAAGTGTCCTCTCTAGCGGGTGCATGTTGAAGACACGCGCCATTAAAATGAAACCGAATCTTCCCCGGACATGCTACTGGTTTGAAGGCTAAGATAAAAAAACGAAAAATCGATCACTTACTTTTAAGCGCTTTTCTTTTTCGTGGACTACACTCTTGACAATATTCAAAGCCGGGTAGATAAAGCTGAGCATGATGATAAGTGGGAGCCATCCTTGCAATGCTACCAAGAACTTATCATCGGCGTAAGGCGGATACGGATAACGGCACATGTACACATCGATATTGCTCAAGTTTCTTTTGGAAAGCATTTCCGTTATGATTCGGCTGATGCCATGCTGCAGTGTCAAGAATCCTTCATGATAGTAACCTAAATCCAACCAGTTTTTGTTTGTTTGTTTACGGCATTAGCAAAAGATCGCACGTCTTCTACAATTTGTATCTTTTTTGCTTACCTGGATTCCCGCCTTCGGTTTTATTCTTGTAACGAGGTCCAGGTAGTTGGAAAACGGGGAACTGAAAGTCGGTCATCCAAGTTTCTACCGGGGACCAAGGGCTGCGGTCAGGATTGTCCAGTCGGGGGCTTCCCTTTAGCCGGATTTTAAACTATACAAAAGTCGAAGAAAGCAGACGTTGAAGTTTTCTCTTTCCTTTCTATATTTTCTCTTTTTCCGCTGAATTCTAGAAGAATCCGGAGACGAGTCCCTTTACCTTGATGTCTGGGCTGAATCGCGTTCCATTTTCCAAGAACTCACCAGTGAAAACAATTCCACCGAGATAGTCCACGGAACTCGAGTTAAACGCCTGATTATAATTCCCCATAATGTTATCTACCATAGCTTGCTCATTGGCAAAACCGTATCCTAAACCGCAACAGACATATTAGATAAAAATTCTAATAACAAGCTTAGAATTGCTAACCTTCGCTTTTCACATTGATGCGAGAAGCCAATTTTTCCATGACCTGTTGAACGGCAGTATTGTTGGGAGCCCATGCTAAAGGCCAACGACTAGGGAACAAGTCGAACGGTAGAGCCGTGGGTAACGTGGCCGCTAAGGAGGCGTATTGCGAAATATCTGGGGCATCAAACTTGGCTCCCACTTTGGGCAAGGGAATGTTGAATATAGACGTCCTACTCGATCACACGTTTTTTTAAAGAACTGTCCCATAAGGAAAAAATAAAAATAAAGGAAGGCTTACTTGGGAATGAACGGTAGGTGTGCGATGGAATAGTCCGGGTAAATAGTGGAGTTGCCGTAGAATTCCGCGGGCGCCAAATCGCGGATTATGACGAGTAAGGAGGCGAAGAAGACAGGTAAGGCAATCTCGACGCACGTTTGGATCTTGTGTCGCTTTTGCACTACCCAGTTCTTCCAAAGTAACAAGCCCAACTTGCTGACTCCTGCAGCGGGCGTCGCAGGCGTCCCACTCGCGTTTGGCGGCGTCAGACCCATGCTCAAGCGCGCACCAGACTGATTCACGAAAATCGGCTCGGTCCGACCATGTTTGCCAGGTTCCACTTGGTTATCAATGCCACTCGGACGCTTCATTGACACTCTGCTATACGTTGAACTGTCTCCTCTTGGACTGTCTTTCTGATAAGTTCTCCGGCTTTCGACTTTGGGACGGGAACACGAAACTCGAAAAAGCACGAGGAAAAACGGGTGCAAATCCCCTGTTTTCTTGACAAAGTAGGTGAGTGCACACTAACGGTTATATCACACCACGTGACCACAGTCATTGATTCCTGCGTCGTTTCCCGTTGGCACCAGTCATGGTTTTCCGGATCTGTAACACAATTTTCAAATGAGTCACTTTGATTTAGAACTCAACTTGCGATTTTGAGAGTCTAAATTATAACTGAAACAGGCTGGCAAGAGAAGCTTCATACAACCCGAGAGGACAATTTCAAGTTCAAGGAGAGACGGGTCCGGTTTGTACGGTACTGGCAGACGAGAAATAGAGAGCGGACGAATAAGAAGAGGCCAAGGAATGCGGGAGCCAGGCCTCCTTTTTTCAGTCCTGGCAGCTTCTCGTAACAGTTTTCCATATTTCCACCACAGTGGAAAGGTATACGAGTGTGCCCCCCCTACCCCCAGCGGCGATAAAGCACCGTTAGGTCGCAATAAAGGCCTTGGCTTTTAACTTTACCTGCGCCCAACCCACTAGCTGCCTCATTTCCATATTAATACAAACTAACCAACTCGACAGCCGTTATTAGAATCTCTTTTCTCCTAAACAAGGAAAGGAGATCAACGCGAAATGATCGTAAACATTAACTGCCCCGACTTCATTTTATTCCTTGGCTGCAGATGGCGTTTCATTTTTCCTCGCCATAAAAGAATTATTATTTTCTACTACTGGGACGCATTTCGAGGAAAACGACAGAGCGTCTTCCTGAGTTACTCAGGCGTCCTAAAAAATGCACAATTAATTTTTAAGTGGGCGGAAATAAGGGAATTTCATATGTTAACCTGGTAACACCAAAAGCAGCCCTTGACCTTCTACTTTTTGTCTTGTTGGGCATATGCCTACACATGTATAGTACATCCTCAAGACACCCACTGAGAGGCGGACAACAAATCTATTACTATTTTTCCTATTCTTTGTTTCTTCTGGGCAATTTCATCATGGTTTTCCCATGTCGTCTTAGCCAGGAAAAGAACCCGGGTACGGCCTACCCTGGGGCTCATGGAATGCCTTGACCTGACACCAAAGCCTACATTCTGGTTTCGATTTGCGTAACTCAGAGATGCTCGGAAATCTTCTGCAGTGAACTTTGTTTAAAGAATGGCTGAGGAAGACGTGGGTCGTTGCAAAGACATGCAATTGCTAGTAAGAAAAACTTTCGCTTTCCAAAGTTTTTTTAGGGGAGACACGCCTCGTTCAACGCATATAAGTAACAATATACGCGACAAATATCACGCAGGATGTCCTCCACCCTTTACTTTCTGAATGCATGTCGAGTTCCTTCGTTGTTCCAAAAAATAGCTGGGTTTGGTTGTCAAAGGTCACAGGAAACATTTTGCTAAACAAATTTTACAAGGATGAAATAAATTACTTAGGCTGGTGAGTCATGACAGAGCAAATGTTCGACTGACGAATAAAGCTACCGTTCTAGACTTAAAAAAACTCCGTCTTAGTACACAAAACAAGTACCCTGTGCCTGTGGGACAAGTATGGTTGCCAAAAATGCTAGATGTCTGGCTCAAATTATTTTTAATTTTATGCACTTTAAATCATCAAACTAATCGAACCAACATAACCGGTCCAAACACAAAGTTATTCTTTTGTTCCACAGTTATGTAAAATCCATTTCATGTATCTCATGAAACAAGAAGTTTAAAAACTAGAAGATGTTCTTTAAAAGAGAAATTATAGGAAATTAACTGGATAAGGTAAATTAATTCTGAGCCAAAATGTTGAAAATAAGTTATAGAAAATCGTTATAGAAAATCGTGCAGAACAGGTGTAGAAAAACGTACTCGGCCTAGATTGTGTTCAGGCAGGACTGAAGCACCAAAGATCAACCTCAAATTCCCTGGACTCTCACAACTTCTTCTTCAGCCCGCCCTGCATGTAAATGAGGCTACGGCTTCGGGTTTCGGGAAGACGTTCAATGCAAGTAGGTCAAAGAGCGAGGAAGACAGTGACGGTGGTAAGTATGGAAAAAGAGGCTACACACAGTCCAAACCTGTTTCTTTGAATGGAAACTTTTTCAAACACTTTTGGTGTGTGTACGGGCATTCACCTGGCTAGGACTGACCCCGAAAGAGCTGATGGTTTTACACAGGTCGATTTAAGAATAAATGACGCAAGCGTTGCCACATAAACCTATCCTTGCAATCAAGAGAGAATGACTTGGCAAGAAGAATTCCAAGTTGACTTTTGGAATGTTACGTAAAGAGTTCAGCTGTACTGATAAGCGTTATCGTTGATTAGTACCTATTAGAGCTTATATTGCAAAGTGCCCTTGGTTATTTCTATAATCACAGCTTCTAAGGCTTGTGGAGTGATAAAAAGGGACCCTTAAACTGATATGGGTCATTTGTACTAGCCCACGAGGGGGACAAGACTCCGCTGGTCGAAAGCTCCACTTTCTTCTGGAATGTGGTTAACCTGTAGGAGAAAAGTCTCAGTGGTCTCCGACTTTCCCGCAAAAGTTTTTTCCTCTGAGAAACGGTCAAAAACTATGCCAATACCATGAAGGGAAGGGTCAAGGACGTAGGTCGCGGGCCACTGACCTGATGGTTGAAGTTTTTAAAAAGGTAAAAACATAACGGGACCTTGCTCGGATTCTTGAAGAGCCACAGTCTCGCATTTTGAAGTTGTACTGGGGGAGGTTCTCATGATCAAAAGTGTCAAGACTGATCAAAAGTGTCAGATTGAGAAAGTAGGCCAAAGGTCGAATGGGATGTAAAGTGGGAGCTAAGAAAATAACAGTTTGAGAAAATTAGTAACACCCAGTAAGTCCCCTTTGGGGTCCGAAAAGCATATCTCCCAACTTCACAACATCTACCGAGGGGGCAAAATGAAGTGAAAATTGAGGTCTGACCAGATTGACACAGAGCGAACGCCTGAATCTAACGGATTCAAGCCATGTGGTTACGCGTTGAGGTCACCAACTTCCCTATTCTATTTTCCCAAGCCAGGCAAACCAGTGTGGATACTGCGGATATACGCAAAGAAGCGTAGAGCATATCTCCAGCAATAACGGTGCCTGGTATTGGGCCATGCGTCTGTCTCCTACTTGCTAACAACGTAGCTCTTTTTTGGCATATCCGCAGTTTCTAGCACAGTTTCGGGTTACAGTTCATTATTATATTTTCGCGTCACGCAGAAATGAAAACTATGCATTGAAGGGTAAACACTTACCAGTCCTGGAATGTTGTTTAGATTCAGGATAAATTATGGTATAGGTCTGAAGACTTTCCGCGAAAATCCAAAATTAAAGAGATAATAAACGGCACCACAACACAACCTCAACGATACACTTGCCAAATAAATAAGGCAATTAATTAAATAACAATAAGCTAGAAGCTGCTAAGTGCCATGCAGCTAAGTCAACACTGCAATCACACTGCACTCTCGAGAGTTTATGGTGCGTGTTGTGAACCGGTGTTCGGCGTAGATGGCAATGGCCCTGATACTTCCTGGTTCGCTTTTCCCAACCCGTGAAGTCAGGCAACAGCTTGGGAAACTTGTTGGAAAAAGTACCCGCCCCCTCCAACGAAAGAACCATCGCCCACAGCTACACCAGTAAAAGGATAATAAGAACAGGTGAGAAAGAGACTTGGAACCATCTGACTCCCCCCTTTTTTCGCTTATCAAACGGGTCCAAGGAAACCAAGGAATGACCACACAAACAGCACATCCTACTGATTCAAGCCGCACACTAAACACATACGCGTCCCAAAACAAATCGGAACGATGGTTTGACGTCAGAAAGAGGGTTATAGAAACTGGATGCCGGCACAGAAAGCGGAACGTGTGAAGCGATCCTCAACGCAAAAGCATATGCAGAGCAGGAGAAAGCATTCTTGGTGTTCAGGGAATCCCATTAAGGATTCGAGCAACGTCTTTCCTAGAATACGACAGAAAACCCTTCCATCGCGGACATGAAAGTAAACCCCTACTTTTCAAATCAATGACCCGGTCGATTTTCAAGAAGCAAGGGAAATCAGTTGGGCCTATGCTTACTACAGGATTACGTATGTATATATTTGCAAATCTTAAAAGAATACAGTATTTATTACATTTTACCACATTCCAAGCTGAAATATATGCCCTTTTTCCTGTTCCCCGTCTGTCGGGCAATACTAACCCAATTTTTTGCCTGCCCCACAAGCTTTTTTCCTTCTTTTTGTACCCCGCTACGTTTATGCCCTTTTCCTATCAGATCCTAGCTAGAGCAACTTGCTGGGGCCTAACTGTAAAACTAATTTTGTACTAGTTGCTGTTTCCTTTCTATCCTTATTACATTCCAAACAAAGTTATCCCACACAAGGAAAGAGATCTAGATGCGGGCCAGTAAGCCCAGCAAGATGGCCATCGCCACGATCGGCCTGGAAAGAACTTGAGTAGCAGCACTACTTTCTTTCGCTTCTAGACTCCGGCTGGTTGACGTTATGAGTGCTAATATACGAACAGGAGAGCCAGAGCCGCCACGAATCTTCAAAGGTGCAACCAGTAACAGCGCTCCACGGGCTGGTACTTTCGACAGGTTCTGTGTAGCGATATTTTCGAGACCGTAGACTCCAGTCGAGTACAAAATTCGATGAACTGCGAAGGTTCGGGACTGACCATAATCTACAGATGCGGTATCAATGGCGACCCCTGATATTTCTCTCTCCGTCACGAGCCACAGCGCCGTCTTGGGATCCAGTCCTTGAAAACAAAATTACAAGGGATAAGTGATATCAGTAGATAAGTGAAATCATACTACTGATATTATATAATTGTTCGAACTATTGTACTGCAACGATAAGATTAATAATGTACGGTAAAGGAGAAAACAAACTAAGCATGTAAATATAGACAATGAACTTAAAAGACAATACGACACAATACTGCACCAGGAAAAATGTTGTTCGTAGATCAGATTCCTCGACTTATATTACATATTTCAGGAAAAGAAGGGAACAGGCGTAAGCTTATAAGCCGTGACCAAATAAAAGCGAATCCGGAACTATGGTGTAATTTACGTAATTGCATTATACTGAAATCTAATATGTCATTGCTGAAATTAACAAAGTATGATAAACCTATTGAATTGCTCCGTTTTCAATCAAACGATCATTATTTATAGCGCAACACATACAATTTTTAAAAATTACAAAACGAAAGAGTTTAAAATAAAAATACGGAAACTTAATACAGTTTTGGAATAAAAAGAAGGCCGAAAGAGTCCTAAAAAAAGGTTAAAGTTTCTGGTTAGGTCGTTTTTATTGATTTTCAATACCCGGGAAATGAAGAATTTCTGGATGGGTAGTGTTAGATCCAAAATAGGAATGACGATCCGTCCAACGTGAACCCCAACCCGTCCAGAACATGACTACGCCCCCTTCAGGTAATCTGCCATGAGTTTTCTCCCAAGTTTGCACATCTTCGGGCGAAATGAGATAGTCTGACTGATTCCCAACTTGCTGACGTAGATCTACCACGGCCACTGTTTAAGAGATAAGTATGGCAACATTAAGTACTAACGTGATGCTGAAAGAAATTTCGGTTGTATCTTACGGGGGACTAGAAGACTTTGAACAGGAATACGATCCACGCTCCATGTTCCCTTGGAGAAATGAGAGGGTGCATCTAGATGAGTGCCTGTGTGCTCCGCCATACAAAATTCATACGCTTCGTACCTTTGAGAGAATCCAAAACACATAAATCAGAAACGGATAGGACAAAAAGCAAAAAAAAAAGAGAGACACTATACCAGTATTTGCCCGTCGAAAAGTTGGACAGACGACTGGCAACCGAATCAACATCCATTTCCCGTTCCTCGGCCACGGACCGCCATCCTTAATAGAAATAAAGACAAAATTTAAAGCTTTTCGTGGACGCTTTGGCAGAAAATCCAGCGTTCCCACTCGCAACGGAACAAGAACAAAACAAAATATATACTCAACAGGAAACAAAACCGACACAAATGAGTTGCGACAACTGGAACGAATGCTAAAACCTCACGTCAACTGTTTCACAACACACAGGAAGAAAAAAATCTAGAACATACCGGCTTCACTTTGTCCTGTAACCCCGCTGGTAAAAGCAAAAGAACGAACTGTTGGCCATTGCAAAGTGTCTGGTCCCAGCGCGTATGTCAGATCCACTACTTGGAATTCAGGCCAATCCTGAACTCCGGCAGCAGTACTGGCAAGCGCTAGCGTTATTGCTGCCAGGCACCACGTCAACTCCATCATTCCCATCATGAACATGCAGATTCCGTGACTTGGAGACAAAAGCGAACGAAAAGGATGTCAAAATAAGCACACGAAGATAACAAGCTCGCTAGATAAAACACGGCATGGATTTTTGGCGTTGAAAGGGGAAGCGTTCCTTTCAGAGGTGCCCAGGAGTAAAAGAAGATGTGACTTGGAGGCGACTTCGTTTCGACCTGCAGTCTAAAAGGTTCCAACTGCCGTAAGTCAGACGTGGGAAATTCTAGGAAAACGATAATTTTTCAGGTAGAAAGGCTTTCTAAAAGACACCCAATTTGGCTCCCAAAACCTATACTCCTTTATTTGGCAGAAAACTGTTAATGTATACACTTTCTTTTTCTCTCTCACACACACAAATACTTCAATTATGCTGGTCTGCGCTTGTTCAAGTCATTCACAAAATAGCGTCTTTTAAGGAAAACAAACCAAAAAGAACACGCAAGCTCGAAGGTCCTTTGCCATCCGTGTTGGAGCATTGATTCGCAATCCTGTGCAGCAAGCTAAGCCATGTCTTTGTTTTCTCTACTAGAAATAACTATAGAATCTTGAGGACTCGGCTACTGTTCTCCATTAAGGCACAGGTGCAACAAATCCACTTTGTCTTTCCCTAATCTTAATATGAAACTGAGAAATTCAGTCATATATATTGACTAGATTATAAGTCTGAACAGAATTGCCTTTTTTGGTGCGTTAAAAGAAAAAATACATATTGCTATCTGATTGTGCCAACAGAGATCAGTTTCCACTTCACTTTTTAACCTTTCGGTATTATAAACATGTAGGATGACCTGCACCCCCCGATTCTACTCGCGTTTCGTCCGAAGTCCCAAGCTCAGCTCGTGGACTTCTTTCAAGCACAAGATCCTCTTTCTTCTTCTATCACAGTCCCAGAGCCACCATAACAGGCTCATAAGTGAAGCAATCCATGGGAAAAATCAGACTGGTCGCCAGAGCCACGCCCCTGCAGCTAACCATCCTAAGATCAGCGAGCGCCAAAACAACGAAGATGACCGAGGCTTCGCAGCGCTGGATAAGGCGGCCACGTGGCAATGGACATCGGCATTTCCATGCATCTCCATCACACGCCCTCTTTTATTCTTATTGTGAAGCGAGGAGCCTGGCTCAACGCACTGCAAATTGCGTAGCGACCCGGCAAAGGCGTCAGTTAGAATGGCAGGGTCCACAGCTTGCGTTTCGCGTAACCAGCGACGCAACCACGTACTCATCCAGGCTAAATCACAATTGCAGAGCCAGGGATTATCATCCAACCACAAGCCACCTAGAAGATAATGATTATAAACAAATAATAGACTCGGGGAGTTAAAAATCATAACTTTATCCCCAAAAATGAGAAATACCTGACAAGTGTCGCGTGTGAGAGAGAAAATCAGAAATGTTTGGGGGCTGTAAGACACCGCGTGTTAAAGTCTGCAACTGGTTGTGTCGTAAATCCAGTCCCAGGCTAGCGACACCTTCTAATCCGCTCAGTAACCCATCAGGCAGTTGCCTCAGCAAGGTTCCATGGATGCTCACGTGAAAATGCGGCGCTGTATACAGTCCCAAACGCGCCAAAGCGTCCGGATGAATTAACCTTAAATGCTGACCTGTAATTTCCAGCTCACGAAGCTTTGGAGCGACCTGTGGATTTGCTAAATCCGCCAGCTGGGAGGCCAAGGCGGGTACCCGAAAGTCGATTGCCAGTTTTTTAATACCATGCAAACCTGTCAAGAGGGTCGACAAACTGGGTCCTGGCCAGTGCTGCATTCTCAGGGTATGCAAGTGGTACAAGGAGCTGAACGAATCGGCATCAATGTGTTCCAGCATGGGTAGCGGTTGCAAATTGAGGATCTGGAGCCGCGAAAGGGACGTGAAGCTCTCTCGATTCAAAAGACGGATGGGATTGTAGGCCAAATCCAGGTGTTTAAGCAAAGGCGCTTGGCTCCAGAGCAAGGCTGGAACCACACTCAGCTTATTTCGGGACAAATCCCACGTTCGCAAGCTGTCCAATGTGACGGGAGCTATGGGAGTAGGGCCACTGCTGGCCGGAGTGTATTCCAATGCATTTCCGGAAAGGTTTAAAGTAATCAGATGGGGTAAAGGTAGCGCAGGCCAACGGACCAGTCCCGCGTAGGCCAGATGTAGATCTTTTAACTTTTGTAGATAGTGAAAAAGCTCTTTGAAGTTGGCACGGATTGGATTGAAGCTCAGGTCGAGCGTAAGAAGCGTTCCCAGTTGGGCAAAGACATTGTCTGGAAGTAAACTTACGCGATTACGAGCCAAATTCAATTGGAGGAGATTGGGGAAATGCGCAAAGGTCATGGCGTCCAGGTGTTCGATTTGATTGCCGCTGAGGTCCAAGTAAGAGAGCGTTGCCGCGACTGCACCTAGCGAGGTGGCTGGAATCGTGAGGAAGGCATTATCCGCAACACTGAGTGATTCTAAAGCAGTGGCCTGAAAGACGTCGCGTGGCAACGAGCGAAGCCGGTTGTGGGACAGGTCTAGAATCCTTAAGCGTGTCAAGTTGACAAAAAAATCGTTTGGCACGTACTCGATTTGGTTCTGACTCAAGACCACAATCTGCAATTGCGCAGCGCCTTTCAAAGCCGTTCGACCCAAAAATTCTAAATCGTTGTTCCTCAACTCGAGGATTTGCAACGACGGACAGCACGTCGACAAAGCCAAGTTTTCCAAACGTGTCACCTGATTATGACTCAAAAGTAGTTTTCTGAGCGACATGGGAGCCAGACGTTGAGCCAAAATAGCTGTCGGGAAGTCGACTAATTGGTTCCGCGTTAAGTCAAGCGTTTTGATGTGGAGACGGTCACCCTGAGCTGATCCAGCCACCTGTGTGATGAAGTTGTCGGAAAGGTTAAGGGTCAAGGGCATCCAGGGGTTGGTACTGCGATCAAACATGTCCAGGTCAAGAATCTCCAGTCGGTTGAACTGCAGGTCTAGTTGGGCTAACTTGGGAAGATGGGACAAAGCCCCGGGCTCGAGTCGTTGCAGTTTGTTATGCGACAGGGAGAGGGTAACTAGAGACGGTAGCCGGTAGAAGGCGCGGGTTTCGACATTCTGCACATGATTAAAAGATAATGTAACGCTCTGTAGATCTGTGAAGTTGACCCAGAACTGGGCAGGGACCGTCTCGAGTTGATTATACGCTAAACGCAGTTCGCGCAAAAACGGCTGATGGCGGACGGTAAAAACGCGCGCCAGAGACGCGGTTGTCAGGCGATTCGCTTCCAAGTTAACCAAGCGCAACTGGCCCAGAGACCGGAAAGCATCCCGGGGCAGGTGTCGAAACTCGTTATGGTCCAGCGCGAGCCACTGCAAATGAACTAGCGGTTTTAGCAAGTGAGTGAGTAAGGAAGACTCGGCACCTTGCCAGAAAGCGAAACTGACGTCTAAGCTCTCCAAAACGCCGCCGATTTCTGTGAGAGCCTCTGGATGGACGTCGCTAAGTTTGTTAAAACTCAAGCTGAGCTCCCGTAGTTTAGGGGTGTGCTTGAAGACGCCGGCGTGCAGCGCTGTGATCGAATTGCCGCGAAGAATCAACGTGTCGAGTTCCTTGGCCCAGGCGGTGAAGTCGCCCGGCGACAAGTTATCAATGCGATTGTAGCCCAAATTGAGGTGGAGCAAATTGGGCGTCCACTTGAGCGCCGAGGACGGAATCGTGATGAAATGATTGCCGGCCAAGCCCAACGCTTCCAGGTAAGGACCAAAGGCGGCTAGACTATCCGAACGCAAGTGACTCAAGCGATTATTCGACAAGTACAAGAAGCGTAAGCGTTTGAGCTGCTCGACGGCCCGAGGTACTTCGCTTAATTCGTTCCGCTCAAGATCCAGTAAGACCAAATGCGACGCCAAACTCGTGAACGCGCGTTCGTCCATGTGGCGGAGTTTATTCCCCGCCAAGTACAAACGAGCGATGGAAGTTCCCCTGAAAGCGGTCGCCGGCAACTCGGTCAATCTATTGTAATCCAGATGCAGATCGCGAATAGCGACAGCGGGATGGCTACGGTTGCTGGTGACGACACCGACAACCAGGTCTTGGGTTACTTTGCTTATGAGGTTTTCGCCTAAATCCAACTTGTCCACCCGTAACCGCCAGCCACCGGCCGGTGAACTTGCGGCTGATGTGGAACCGGTCCGCCAATTCCAACTTGGCAGTTCCTTGACAAGATTGCCACGGAGATCCAGCCAGCGCAGTTCGCGCAAGCCCTCCAAAGCCGAGGAAGGGAAATGCACCAGACGGTTGTGTGCCAGGCTCAGCGTATGCAATTTACTAGGCAAGCTTTCGCTGGCAATGTCCGTCAGCTGATTCCCGTCTAAATTGAGCCAGTTTAAGTGCCGCAAGTTGGCTAACGAGTCGGGATTGTGCCCGCCAGAGCTGCTGTGCTGCGGTTGCTGCTGCTGTTTAGCTGCTGCAGTCCGTGGGGCGTTGTGGGAGGAGCCATGGGCCTGGGGCTGGTAATGACCACCATTACGACTGCTTTGAATGTGACTCCGTCCGCGCGGTAAAGACACGAGTTCATTGTTGCCCAGAAAGAGCGCTGTCAAGGTTTTTCCCATGTGATTCCAAGCGTTGGCCAAGCCGTCCAAACTGGCAATCTTGTTACTAGAGAATGCCACAGGAAAAACACAAACAACAAAGAAAAAATAAGGACATATGCTACAGGGGAGAAAGGAACAGGAGTGGAACTGAAAGGGTGAGAGGACAAAATGTATAAATATACCTATGGAAGTTGGCCCAGTCCAACACTTGTAAAGCTTGAATGGCTTGGGCAGGGAACTCGTCCAACTCGTTATAACTAAAGTCTAACGACTGTAGCGCGTGAGCCATCGACCTAGCGACAGCATTTACAAGAGATTTTACTAACGCGTAGATATGGCCCGCACCAATAAAAAAAAAATCGAATAATTTCTGGCGCTTTCGTCGTCGGTAAATTCGAACACATTGCGTTAGGAATTAAAGAAGAACCATGAAAAGATAAATTACGTAAAGGTGTAGTCTCCCACGACCCGGATCCGATTGCTCATTAAGCGCAGCGATTCAATTTGTGGACCCACGTTGGATTGCTCTCGAGTAACGTCCCAAGCCGGAACATAGCCAACGTCCGCTACTTCCAAACCGGAGCTGACAACGTCCACGTGAGTAATACGTCCAGCAGGTAATTCTGGTACATACGACAAGGAAAAAATTAAAATAAAGAAAGAAAGGAGAATCCATTATTGCGTTAATTTAATCACGGAACGATACAGGCACGGCCACAGATGAAGAGCAAGGGGGGATGAGACAGCGGAACAAGAACATCTACAGTAAAGCGAACGTCCCTACGGCACTTTTTCCGGGCCCTAATTACAAACTCGATAAGCGTATCACAACAAACTTGAGCTGCCAACTTCTTTTCAACTTTCCGGGGAAAGAAAAACCTTGAGATCTGGGGAAACGTCAAACGGAGACATCCTCCATCTCCAAGTTTCCACAAACCTTTGCCCCGAAAACTTCCCGGGGTTCTACCAGCTCAGTAATAAAGTTGTCTACTCGGTATTGATGTTTCAATTCTATTAATTAGTCGGATACAATTCTGGAACGCTTTGAAAGAACACTTAAGTTTCTTTTTTTTTTCCTTCAATTGGCCCTTGGAATTATCTCTATGCACAAATCTAATTTTCTTTTTTTTTTCTAAACTCCATGGCACAGATACACACGTACGTCATCCTTTTTTCCCTCTTCATAACAGTGTGAGCAAAGCTCGTTACCGTTTCTGTACTGTGTTTAAGCTAGTTTTGTATACATGTCATCCTTGGAGAAACGTAAGATACTATAACGGCTTCAGAAGAGCCATTACTTTTAAAACGTATGCTTAAAAACGGCCGAATAGTAGGCTTCACACCGCTTACTATATATGCAAACCTATCAGCAAACTTTACACTAACTTGCTGTGCGCAAACGCGAAACACTAATTACAGTGCAATAGGGTTTTAATTTACTAATTAAAGCTGTCTTTATAGCGAGCCTACAGGTGATATTCCAACGGCAGTCCTGAAATCCTAAATAGCACCTGTATTTTTGTATCTAACATTCTTCCGTCCTGTGCAGCAACTTATCTTCGATTTTCCGTCACATTGTGCGTGACTACTATTCATTACATTCGTTCGTTTAACAAACTACTTAGGTAACGCAAAGCTAAGAATACCAGGACAGATGTCAGACTTAAGAATATTTGTCAATTTGGCCCCCTTTGCATCCCTTGATTTACATCCCTTTAATTATAGCTTCTTTCTGCTTGAATGCAAGACTATCGTGCTGTTTTCCATATTATTCTCGTCCCTTTCGCAAAGTTGTATTTTGCATGTTACTCTTCCAACTTTTTACAATAAAAAAGAAAACCCATACCAGAAAATTTACTGCTTGGGATTTTATTTTTGCAAGTTAAAATTGAAATAAAAAAATCTCGATGTTTACTTTTTTTTATAATATATATTTATAATATTTATTGCCCTTAAAGGAAACACGAAACGAAATGAAAATAAAAAGTCCCGCTGTTTGTCTCTACGACCACGTTTCGTCCCCTTTTCCCGGGAACAAAAAGCAGAGGTTTAAAAAAGAATAAAATGCCCACGTCAGGCAGACTTATGTTACAAGTCCATTTAGGGCTGACAAAACTGACTTCGCAGTGAGCCCATCATTATGGACACGGTGCGCTTTATCGACGTTTCCTGGACCGTCGCCTTGTTTTACCTCTTTTACCCTCCCTTTTTTGTCCCGCCAAAATAAAACTGCTGAGAGTCAGGTCTTGTGTCTCTGGAGTGTGTACAGGGTGAGAAAAAAATACGGTAGCGAACATGTGTACTTTACCTGGTAAAGCCGCAAAAGGTACTCCAACACAAGACACGTCTCGAATAAGATCGCTCACTATGGGATTCGCTGCCGCATCTTCCTGTTGGGCAAAAGGGTGCCCCTCGTCGCCTCTTCCAGCTGGTACCGGCGCTGGCAAGGGTAGCGCCCAACTACCATTGGTACTGCTGGCAGCCATCTTGCAGGAGCACATGGCGTTGAAAGGACAGGGCAAGACATGCTGGGCGCTGGCAACGGAATCCAACATGACTAACAGCAATAGGAGGAGCACTGTAATTAGCTGCGACTTCATGATCACCTATTGAAAAAGGAATCCAAACCATTCGAAAAGTTTTCCTTTATTATTAGCACACTTTATTGGGTTACGGAAGGGAGGGGGTTCGCGAATCTTTGTTTTGGTTGAACACGAGCACGCTCTTAACCTCCAGACGGTTAAAAAAAGAATGAAAAAAGTGAGCCAAAGTAAGATGGAAAACAAGCTGTGCTGCTGCGATAAGGAAAAATAGCTCTATTGTGAGAGATGTCGCTTTTCGGTATCGTCAACAACGGACGGGACGGGAAACGTTGTGCTTAATGGCAAAATCCGGCTGTCATTGTCTCGTTCCTGCTCTGCACCTGCACAAACCTGGCGGCAAGGAGCTATTTATACCAAAAAGCTGCCAAGCCCCTTGGAGGTTCTCCGTCTTCGCCACAGACTTAATTAGCTAGAATAAGTTTCTCTCCTAAAGTTACCACCGCCGCTACAGCTAGATGTGCCTCTTCTTTTTTCGCCCCCGCGCGCACTTAAAAGATACAACGTTAGAGCCTACATACCGTATGCATTGGTCCTGTCAGCTCCCTGCGACACGTTTTTCTTTTCCTTTTCCCATGGCGTTCAATTCGAGCCACGATTTCTTTTCCTTCTGGGCAAGAAATGGCTCTTGCTGACTGGAAACCGTTCATTTCCCTTTTCCTGGTCAGTTTGATGGCAACCACGTACAAATAAAACAGTCAGTTTGGGAAATTTTCTTCCACTAGATTATATATGTATATACACATACAGTAGATGCCACGTATTGTGATCACGTTTCTGAAGTGAATATTGATTCTATTAAACGGAGATTCTAATAACCGAAAATCGGTAACTAAAGGAACAAAACGGCGTCTACTCTTTGACACTTTCCCACACCTTTCCTTTTTCTAGATTCACTAAGCCCACTATCGTTTATTTCGTAACGGTTTTTCAGCAGTTTTGATAGAGATAATTGAGGAATTGAGCAAATATTTTAAATTTAACTTGTCAAAAGATTCAATGAGCCACAACTTTTATTTACAATTAAATCAACTCTTTTCTTGTTTGTCGGTATTTTTATAGAACCACACATATAAAACATAACTAACACTGCGCATTTGAAGCCTGCTTCTACTGCGATACTATAAGGTAAGGTTATCAACACGATATCCCTTCACATTTTCCAAGCAAACTAAAGGAACTGGTCATTCAATTACCTGTTCATTTAATTGGGATGTAAACACAAGGACTACACGGCAAAAGAACTACAGGTACCAGATAACAGGACTACGGACCCCGACACAAGGACTACGTACTCCGACATAAGGACTACGGACCCCGACACAAGGACTACGGACCCCCGACACAAGGACTACGGACCCCGACACAAGGACTACGTACTCCGACATAAGGACTACGGACCCCGACACAAGGACTACGGACCCCGACACAAGGACTACCTACTCCGACATAAGGACTACGGACCCCCGACACAAGGACTACGGACCCCGACACAAGGACTACGGACCCCGACATAAGGACTACGGACCCCGACACAAGGACTACGGACCCCGACATAAGGACCAATATCATTTCGGTTCATTGGTTAAGCGTCAACGAGATCAGAAGGTGCCTAAGCCATATTAAAAGTTACGTCACAAGGACTACGAAACCCGACTTAAGGACTATACAGACGCCTAACCTCGTCCTAACCAAACCTAATCCTTAAGTTGGGGTTCGTTGCTGTACTGGGAAAAAACTTTTGAAATTGATTCTGCTATCCGAAACTGTGATTCCAAAAACCGATTAAAACGCAACGTATTTTGTCATTCTTAATCGGTCCTTTAAAATTTGATTCCATAAAGCTGCTGATTCTAGTGAACAGTGATCAAATAAGCAGCATCTACTGTATTCGAATTTATTTTCCTTTTTCGAGTCACACATTATTAAGGACGGTTGTCAATTTGTGTTGTCGGCGTCACCCCAGAACAACGCAAAGCAAGATCCCTGCGACTCACCTGCTGTGCTCGCGAGACGAGGTGCATAATTTACGTTCAGCTGTCGTTCGTCTATAGCAAATGAACACGAACCACGCCAACTTTATCGGCAAGTAACTCCATCATTCGTAATGATTCTCCTGCCTTTTTCCTTCCACCCTTTTCTTTTTCTCCTTCTTTTCTTTTCTTCCTGGTGGCTAAGGCGACGAGTGCTTCGCGATGCCAAAATGCAAAGGAGGTGCTTTTAAGCATCATCATTACCACCTTCTTCTCTTCTGCATTGGCGCCGAGAGTCCCAGGGCTAATGATGAACAGGATCATCGTCTCACCATTTACATAATACTTTAAAGTGGAGCTAAAAGGGGACTTTTTTTTGGTTGTGGGAGGGGGATGTTCCTGTGGCTGAAGTTTTTTAAATTTATTTTTCTCCTCTGTTTCGCTTTTCTTCTTCGTAGCTTTAATATCATCCCCGTGTGTCTCGCACACTTGTCAAAGGAATATATGTCAAAGGAGTCTATGAAAACGGCGAGAACAAAGATGGGAAAAGGTTTATGCAAGATTCCGCCAAAAGGTGTGTTTAAATGTGCCGGAGTGAACTGAATCCCACCTACTACCTCCTGCTTCGAACGTCATAAATTGAAGACCGAGAGCCTCGTTACACTTAGCAAACGGCGGGGTCGTTTGCCAGCCTCTTGCTTCATAAACACGCAAATTACGAGCGCCATAAAAAACATGAAGGATACCCCGAGACTATCCACGCCGCACTTGAAAATCCTCTTTACATTCATTGACTGGCCATTATTCTAAAAGATGAGATAAAACCGATAGTCTTTTTTCCCTCGCCACACACACTCCCATGCCGCCGCGACACGACTGCATGATGTATATACAACGAACATGTCTTTTTCTTCTTTTTTTTTAAAGGGAATTGAGGGTCGAAAAAGAATAAAAGAAAAAGGCCACAGGGAGGGGACTTTTGCATTTGCATAAGTGAATCAAGTCTTCGGCGGCAGAGTCATTGCCATTGCTACAAGCCCCACCAAGTATATATAGAGGGGAAGAGAGAGAGCGCGCGAAAAAAGTTTGGAGAAGAAAAGCAGGAAATGGAACAAGGGCATTATTGATTTTTCACAGGTAACTAAAGGCTGCCGTGTTTATATAGCTCCTTGTGCTGCGCCCATGGAGACTTTCCAAAAACAGAAAAACAGTCATAACCACTCAGACACGAGACCTGGCGTCCAGGTTTTTACACCAAAGGAATAGAAAATTTAAAAAACTTCCCCCCACTACTAAAAGAGGGGGCTGGGGAGGTGGCATGGCAATATCTTTGGTAAAAATGTAACCACTATCAAGTTTTATAGCTCATATGAAAGCATACGTCGGTAGTTTTGTTTACTCCACTTCCTACCAAAAAGTATTGGCGTCCCAGCGGCAGAGCAATGCTATGTAACAATCAACTCTCCATAATTGATTGTTGCTAGAAAGTGGGTTGCGGAAGTCTTGATAGTTTGATAAGCTAACGTATATTAATTACTCCTGCTTAAATACTAAGCAAATGATTGCTTATATTACAGTGGAACCCACTTATAACGATAGCGGTTATAACGATAATATATATCGATACCCGCCTATATCGATACAAAATTTACGGTCCCGTTTTAGTCCCATTTAACCCAATGAGAACGATATTCGGTTTTAACGATATCGCTTGTAACGATAATTCGCATTAACCGATATAATTTTTAAGCCCCATGGGGTGTTTGGCCATGGGTAATGACTCCGGATATACCGATGCCCTTTGACATATCGATGACACTAATACCTGAAAGTCAATAATTCCCTGGAAAGAATGACGGTGTAAAAGTTTCAAAACAGGACGTGTTCCGGAGTACCGGAAAGGTTTTATAGATGTTATATTTTTTTCTGCCTTTTATCGACATTTGCCCTGCCTCAACTTTCGTTACCGTGAGCATTTCTCCTTCTCGCCTGTATACAGGCAAGTTCTGATATACCGATACTCGCTTATACCGATACCGACTGTCCGGTCCCGAGCCCATCGTTAGAAGCGGGTTCCACTGTACATATAATATAACATCCAATTTACTAATGGGAGTCAATCATTGAATACTTAAATCTCTCATGGTTGACATTTCCGCCTTATTGTTTATTAACAGATAGCTCGCACGTTATTACATATTTGACCGCAAGCTGAGGTCACCCTTGGTACCGGATAATTTATAGTCCCGGAAATAACTTCTTAGTGCGTTCTTCACTTCAAAGCGTTACTAAGCATCGTTAAATGCTTTAAACTTCCTGAAATAATACTTGTCAGATCCAGGCTTAGTTTAGTAGTATGTGTTTAGGGCCTTCCGGGATGTCAGAATCTGTCAACGCGTAATCCGATTTTTAAGCAGGTTGAAGGTGGCCCACCATCGAAAACACCAATGGCGTCTGTAAAAGACCACTTATGAGAAAGCATTTGGTATACATGTGTGTGGGGGGATACACAATCCCGAAGTTGTGGAGCCAAAGCAATTGGTTGTGCCACGGGAGCGAGTTTCTCCCACAGGATTCTCCGACTCGCTAGAGTACGCAATTACAACAATTAGCTTAAAGCTTAAATACGAGTGCGCTAAACGGAAACTCCGATGGGGTTCTCTCATTCAACTCAACAAGGAGCACAACTCTATACTGCCCGTTTTCCTGGGTAGCAAAACGATCATAAAAGTTGCAGTGATGTGCTGATGCTGGGGCAGCCAGATGCACTTCCGGGATTTTCAAGCCCACAAATTTACGATCCAGACCACTTTGCTTCCCTTTCTCTCTTGCTCTCGTATTTTTCCTTTAAAGAATGCGCGCATCAGGCGATTTTTCATTCCAGTCTCGAGTTTTTTCTGTTCTTTACTTTGTCCGGGTTATGCTACGCTGGCAGCCTCCGCAACAAGGCGCTACTCATGTGGGTGACACGCTATATTTTTCTCGCTGAGAGATTTCCTTTTCTCCAAAACCCAGCTCTATTACTATCTTGCATATACACGAGGTGGTTTCAAATAAGTTGTGGTGGAAAAAAGGGGTCTTGACACGTCGCATCGACACTCCACACACTATACGATCTTCCCCAGTGTCATTAAGCAAAAGGCAAAAAATACCAGGGCCAACTTGACAAGGTAAGAAGGACGACTTGACCCACGAAAAGCTCAGCAATCTGCCCGGGGCCGTTGTCTGCCAAGGAGACAAATCTTCCGTTTATGAGCAACATAATCGCTCTGCTAACGTGCCCGTAACTCAGATCAAATACTCTCAACAAAATGCCCGGCATTCCATGCGAAATGTGTCTATTTTCTGAGGCATAGTCCGAAGAAATAAGCGAAGAAATACCGGAAGGAAAAGAAATGGTATGAGAGAAAAATTTGCTCAAGGAAACCTTCCTAAGTTGCCCTATAAAAAAAAGCTTGATGGGACCAGCCAGCCTCCCGTCTCTGAAATTCCGCGGATGGGAACTTCCGCCGGCGTTTCAGCCGGAACTCACGAGTTAAAGGGAAAAAGTTTCCCGTCGAATTTCAGCTGAATTATGGCTCCAATAGTATTTCAAAGATGGCTACCAAAAGAATTACATTAGCTATCAAAGGAATAATGCGTGTACATCCTTGCGAGGCTTCCCTTCGACTTATGGAAAAGTTTGTTAACTGAAAAGAAGGCTTCAGGTCAGTGTCCCTTGTTCTTTCACAGCCCAAGAACAAACAAGAATTCCATCTATATCCCCCTTTCTGCGTACACAGTAAAAGGGTTTCCGTCGATATTGGCAGGCAAAGAGCAAGAGGGAAAGAGAGAGAGAGAGAAAGCAAGCGAACCAGAGCACTTATTGATTCCCAACCGTAAGTAATTAAACAACAGGTGAGTCCCACGGTACAGTACAATACGAGACCGCGCATTACCAGCAAACGAGACTTCGGAATCCGCGGAATTGGCACCAAAACTACCGTGACTTTCCCCAGTCAACTCAACTCACGGCGACAAAAAGGGATGGCTGTCTGCAGTAGTTTTTTTTCCCCCTTTTTTAACCCTTTCCGACATAAAAAAAAATAGGAAGAAAATTACGAGATTGGGGCAAAAGGATCCGGCTACGAAGCAACACACTATTTAGGAGATGAACTCTGCTGCGTCTTTCTTTTTTCCCGAATCCTCCCCCAAGGATTTTTTTTTCGCCATCGGTACTAACACAGCAGGAAGAAACTTATATATCGACAACCTAATTACATTACTACTCCCTGCCATAGAACGGTAAGATCCAACCCCCGTCTCTTTCTGTATGTAGCTCCATATTCCGCAGCACAGTGTGGCATTTCTTTGGATTCCTACAGCAATATATACAGTTTAGCCTTTTCTACCAAATTCGTTTTCTATTATTAGGACAAACTAGCAAAGAGAGAAGATCAACAAGAACGCCAAGAACATTCGCTTTTATGTTATTTATTTTAGCTAACCCTCCCTCTCCAAAACGACCTCATGAAAAGAAACTTGTGAATAATCCGCCTTTGAGGGATCTCTTTGATACAAGCAAAAAACAAAACAAATGTCAGCTGTAGGTAAATTAGCTCTCGGGAAAGCTTGTGCTGCAGCATTTCCTTCCCAAATTGCCGCCTATTGTGGCTGCTCACTGTAGAAAACCATTGTTGGCTCAAAGGTGCGGGGGGTGAAAAAGCACCCCGCGGCACGCCAGAAGCTTATTTACCACCTGCTTGCTGTTGTATCCCAAGTTTGTCCTCATTGCATGCAGCTTTTGTCCTTTCGCTTTTTTTCTTCCTCACGCTCTCCCCCAGGTAGCATCTTGGGAGCACGCGCACGTCAACGCCGGGCAAAAACGCTCAATCATCCCAATGTTATTTTATAAACTTATACGCCACGTAACAGTCGACAATCATATAAGCGCGCTCTCTCGCTAGCATATATTCCATCTCCCTTGATAACGACCACGCCCCTTCGAATGCATTGTTAAATTTCCAATTCCCACCCTAGAATCCACGCCGGAAAGGCGAAGACGACAAAGCTTATTACCTTAGGCCTAAGATCCCCCTTTCTTACCAGGTGTGCGAGTTTTACTAAGAAGGGAGGGCGGACTAAGCACCAATCCCAAAAAGCAAGAAAAAGCCAAAGAAGGGGATAATTATGGGCGGCAGAAGAAGGTTCATGCATCGATCGAACAATATTTCTGCTTTAACGGCAGCTATCTCAACCAGGTGTACGTACAGCCTAACCCACACCTGAGCTTGACAACCTGAAAAAAAAAATCCCGAAAAAAACGCTAACTCCGGGAAAAAGGGGTACATAGCCTTCCGAATTTGGCCGCTAGCCAGTAAATCTCACGAGTAGTTTTTCTTGCTCCGTATATTCTCTTTTGGGCTAAAGCCAAGGGGGCTAATCCGATCCCACGAGGCCAACTTGATCTAAATTTCTACAAACGAGACGAGTGGGAGAGTCAAGAGAGGGAAAGAAGAGGCAGGAAGCCATGTCGTGATAGGTCCAAGAGTCATTGTGCCAAAAGGGCGACTTCGTGTTCAACAACTTTCGTGGCCCCTACGTCGCAAAACACACCGAGAATAATAGTAAGACTTGTCCCAAATGTTGTGCGAGATGCTCCCCCTTGCTTGAAGGGGCCTCAAGACGCAGAAAGAGATAGATGTCGTCCCTGTCGCCGGCCGGAGAAAATGTGAGACGTGCTTGATAACTTGGCATTATCCTAGACAGTAGGAGAGGACTCGAAAGCCTAGCCTCTTGTGCATTTCCAGTACCCGAGTCAAGAGCACGACCTCGTACTTGTCATTAATACACTGCTGCGTTGTTGTATCTTTCTCTTAGTTCTGCGCCTCCCCCAAAACGCTGTACAATTGGCTACCTCCGAAAATTTACTACAGGCATATCAAACCAAACCACTATACAATTCCTCGACTTTGTTGGCATGGGCGAGAGGGAAACTGGGTTCCCCCCCCCCCCAATAACTCCTCTAAAACATGCATTCATAATGTCTGTCTGCTTCTGTCGGCACATTGTGCCGCCGACATAACCTGCCATGTATGCTAATCAGCTTTCAGTGGCATGTTTGGTGCGGACTAACAGCGTCTCCCAATCTAACACATCTCTTTGGCCATATAAGGCTGTGTTCCCACTGCCATCTTAACCCGGGTTAGCGAGCGAAATTAACCTGGATTAACTAACCCGAGTGTTTCCA
>RJJA01000205.1:82576-100303 GCA_003724045.1 Lepidurus arcticus
TGTTTAGAAAGCTATGCCTATATGGCTGAATCCAAGAAAAATGGATCAAATGGAGAGCAGAAGAGACAGTCGATAAAAACCTCCATTCTAGCTTGTAGACGAAAAGAAACGTAACGTTTTCTAACAAATCTCCGATGCGGGTTTTCCTGGTGTTGTTTTTGTGTTGCAATTGTTGTTGTTCACAAATTTCTAGAGTGATATTAGGTACTACAGTCCGATTGAACGCTTTCCAGTATCAATCTATTGATAAAGTCGATACCAATCCTAACCCGGTTACTTATTTATGTACCAATGGAAACACGTGTTAGGCCAACAAGGGTTACGCTAACTCAACACCGGTGTTAGGTTAGCAGTGGGAACACAGCCTTAAGAACCTCAAACGTCCGCTGAAGCCATCACGAGGCTGTTTGGGCCGTAATCCAGCGCTATTTCTGCGATGCAAACCTTTCAAACCATCCATTTTTTTAAAAATCCCACTTGCTATTCCTAGTGAAATCACTGAGATTTGCATAAAACTACGCTCTGCGGGACAAAGCTATTCACACGCGTGACAAACGGCTTGACCACTACGTCCTAAACAGGTTTTCCTAATCGGCGTGACAGCGAGTGGGACGTCTGCCAGATAACGCACAGTTATAGCTTTAGCTGCGTCGGAAAGGTGCACACAAACGCAACATCTTGGACTACAATAACTCTAATTTCGCTTTTCTCCCGAAGGTAAATGAACAATGAACAAAATAAAATAGAAAAAAGTCCAAAGATTGCCTATACAACTTCACGCCTCGGTGCCATCATGGACTCTCATGTTCTGATGGACTGCTAGATGGTGGCAGGAAGGTCGCCCATCATTTCCCAATTTTGGCTGGTACACTCCCCAGAGCCATCGCTGCCCCCAAATTTCTCTACATTCGGAGTGTCCTGCAGCTGGGAAAAAAGACGCAACACGACCAGCGAGACAGAACGAGAAAAATAGTGACGGACAGTAGCAGCATGCGACTCTCGCCCTCCCCGTCTTGGCTTTCCCTTTTTTCTTCTTCTTCCCAGGCAGCAAGAAGGCCGCATCTCCCACGAGACACCACGGACTTTCTTTTTGGTCCTTTAAGCCCGGCCAACCCTCACGAAATCGAAAAAAAGAAGAGAACTACCATACAGCAACAGCACATACACACGCGGACGTTGGAATAATATGATGATGATGGCCTTTCTATCATTTTTCCTCCCCATCTTTTCGGCCGTGCTTAGACGTCTAATGACTTGCTTTTGACTTTTTTTAGATACGTAAATTTTTTCTATCCCTTATACTTGACTTGAGGTTGACTGCTGGTTTGCCCAATAAGGCCTGCGACGTTCTGTATTCAAAAAGAAAAGCAAGGACACCCCAAAACGAACCAAAAATCACTACTGCCGAAACAGGCTCAAATCCCTGGAAAGGAGTGATTTCCTGATTTGCCCTCCAATGAAAAGGAAAACCCCACAAAAAAGAAGCTGTCCGTGTATGCCTTTTTTAACGATCGACCTGGCAGCTGAAACATTATGTCGCTCTTTGTATGTGTGCTGCCTGTCGAGCGCTGCAAAGAAACTCACACATCCCCGCCCCCGAAGATACTGGCGACAGACATAATGCTCGACACTTGTGACGTCTAATTAGAACACCTTACAGCAACCCAAGTGGCCCCGAACTTACGGTACAGCTCAGAATAACATTATCCTCCGTGGTTATGACACAAACGATCCTTTACTGTCCGTCTCCAAGGACCTCCCAATCGGCTTTTGTCGGTTGAGCTCTTATTTCTTACGATAATGGTACAATTATTAACACTTACC
The DNA here is from genome assembly GCA_003724045.1 of Lepidurus arcticus. NCBI lineage: Eukaryota > Metazoa > Arthropoda > Branchiopoda > Notostraca > Triopsidae > Lepidurus > Lepidurus arcticus. The sequence goes on from RJJA01000205.1 coordinate 84,401, forward strand.
TGCTGTCACTTCCCCTACCTTTGGATCTGCTCCTCTTAACAACCTTGACATATGTCCAACAGAATGACCCTGGGCTTCACACACTTAGTGTCCCCCAGTTCGTCCACTCACTCAGTGAAACCACCCACAGGACCGGAGACTTTTGCTTGCGCTGTCAAGTCACGAAGCCTTAACTATATCCACCGTTAACTTGCTATGGGACTCGACTGGACGTTAAGTCCGCCAAATACTTGTCCACCAATCAATGTCAGGGTACTGACCTGCAGGTGGTACTCGCCTCTTGCAAATGCCCATAACGACACGAAAATAATATAAGAAAAAAGTAAATAAAGGAAAAAAAACCTGTAGTGTAGTTTAACATCCATGTATATCTATAGAGTCGCTAATAAACCTGGAGTCCATACCAGCCAAGGGCGCCTAGCGTTTTGTCGATAAGACTAAAGGTAACCAACAACAGCAGTACAGGGGCGCACGCCATGTCCACGCCACGCACGGCGCCAGAACACCAGTACGTGGCGCTATATCCCTTGAATATGACAAACCTCTATTTCTCTGTATTTTTCTTCCCCTTCGAAAAATTGACCTGCCCATTTTATGTCCCCCCTGTTCACCTGTATGTGGCTACCTGTGTCGGGAAGGTCGCTTCTTCAAATAAGCCTTTTTGACCAGCGTGTAGGAGTTAGGATTACAAGATGGGACAGGCATCGTACCCCTATTTCCTTTCGCCCTCTTTACAGGAGTATGTACCACCGTGTATGTAGTGTATATACTGCACTACACATAGTTATGGGAGCATGTTCATGGTTGGCTCGTTCATGGCGTGGCTCTCCCCGACACACGACAGCCCGGAACACGACGACGTATTGACTATATGCGATATCACTAGCCATGATGATATTACCCCCGTCTTTGTAGTTACCCCAATGGTACTACTAAAACCTCCCTCCTGGATAACATATAGCTCTCGAGGACCCGGCCGCACTCACACCGCGTCGTATAATAAAGCTTGCACGCGGATTCCCCTCCCCTCTCTTTCAGCGTGACCTCCCGCCTCCCTGTTCTATGCACAAACTCGCTCATTAGCTTAATCAAAACTGCACGACGGGACAGACAGCAAGGTATGCACCCTCGAGATTTCACTCCTGACTTGTCCAGAGGAATTTGGCACGGCTCAAATTCGTAACAAAAACTAAACCCAAGTAATTCTTGACCGAGTTTTCCAATACTGAAATTTTTAACTACACTATTACCCGTACTGTATTTTTTACAACTTTGATCCTTTTATCAGTTTAAAGAGTGTGGTCGCCCAGCTTTCAGGATCCTCGATTACCAACTTAAACATCGGGCCCCGGGCAACGATACACTTTATACATCTCTCCCGTCTTTAGAAATAAGACCCGGACGAAGATTAATATTCAATTTGCAATTCATTTTTTTCGAGAGGCTAAATTATGGGAAGATCTTAAGACCTTATAAATGTACCATTCGGAAAGAGCGATGACGACTCGGTGAATCTCGCTCTCGTTCAGCACAGCAAACATCATGCGAAGTAAATAATCAAGCAACTGGGTAAAAAAACTGTCTCTTACCTGGAGAGGCGGGCGGATTCGGGGAGCCATAGTGAGGCTGCAGCTGACAATGACAGACAAGGATGGGGTTGGTAAGCGAGGCATTCTTGTCTTTGCCGCGACCAAATTTTCCGAAATCACGACAAATGTAACGCAAGGGTCGGCCGCGGCCCCGGTTTATCTCACCGATATGTTTGCTTGGTCTGGCTGCAAAAGAACCCAGAACGAGAGAAAAATTGGTGGGAAAGCCAATTCAAAAACACTGACGGATTCACTTCGCGGCTCACAATTTTCAGGGGGAATCAATGTCTGGGTACGCGCCCTAGGAACACACACACGATCACGATTAGTGTATACAGTGTGCCAACACGTACGTTGGGGAAAAAAATAAAATAAACACTCACTAGCCAAGAGGCAAAAAAGTTAACAAGATGATCCCCAGGTTGGCTGGCCCACTGCCGACTGACTGGCTCCCAACCTGCGACTCCGCTTCCCTATATGCCACGCTTGTATCGTTAGGTACTGGAGTACAGGCCGAGAATGGGTTGGGGCGTGTAGCGAAGCAGAACTTACAGCGCCGGTCCCGTCCGGGGAAGACGACGACGACGACTTTTTGCTTTTTCTTTGCCCTCCAGTAAAGGAGAGAAAAAAAAATCCCTAGACTTTTACCTACAAGCTGAGTACAAGTCGCTCCCGAACTTAGGGCTAGGGTCTGTAAACTATTTTTTATCAGGGAAAAAGCGGCTGATGTGTGCAGAAATAAGGTGCGATCGCTTATCCTCCCCCCTCCCCCACCAGTTCGATGCTCCGTCAAGGACTACACTGTAGCCTATACATGGCGATGGCACTTCCTGGCATGATAGAAGAGGTACCGATAAAGCGTCTTCAAAAAGCGGCCACATTTCTTTTTTACTATAATCTCAAGTGCTTATTACAGCATTGGCGAATCTAGATTACGTCGGGGCTCGAACTACGGGAGCGTTTACTTTCCATAGTGGAGATGGACAAAGCTCCATTCTGCACGCACAGGTGAGCCACTGAATCCCTTACTGCGCATGCTTTTCATTAAAACTTCCGAAACTTTGTCCTACCCCGTGAGAAAGACAGGGGTCATATTTCGTCATGAATCACGACGTTGGCAATTAAACCACGAGTTGGGTGCGCTTCTAAAAGGTAAAAGTTGCCAAGTTTTGATCTTGAACCTCATCAGCCATCCCAAGTCTCGTCCAAATTGTTATTTTATTCCCCACCCCCAGCTTTCTTCGGACCGGAAACTCTAGAATTACTCATCAGCTCCACACACAAAGACAACCGGAAAATTTCCTCGGCTATTTCAAGCCTATAAGACCCCCTCTCCCTTTAGTGAGTGGAAGCAGGAACCTAATTACGACAGGTAAGGCGATGTTACTGCCAAGATAGGACAACTTTAAGCCCCCGACTCTACGAAATAGTGAGCAGTTAGCGATTATTGATTGGGGGGAGCTCTCTATAGCTGGCATTTCACTTTCACACCTCGCCACATTCAACCCGGAAACTCGGGGCATCATTTGTCACACTTTCTTGGCGTAAATCAGTTAATTTTTTATTTATTTTTTACATATCTCTCTCTTGTCACTCGTCCAAGCAAATAAATCAGCTTTCTTGGCCTTGGGGAAAAGTCACATCGGCTGTCTCTGTGCACAAAATCAAGAAACTAATTACGGAACCGCGGGACCGTAAAGGGCGGAGCGTCTCATCACGAAAATCACGGGACTGATGAAACGGGGTAATTTGCACCGGGGCGGATAGAGTTATAGCTCAGATTAAGGGACTGTGATGGCGCCGTTGTCATCTGCAGTTTTAGACGACCCCCTAGCTTCCCATTCGCACCAAGATCAGAGCTAAGATGTCATTCGCCCCCTCCACCTCCACCCCCCCTCTCCCTGACACGTCAGATACCTTTCGCTGATACAGTTACCCATCAAAGATATACAGCCCCGCCATTCAGCATCCTCTCTTTCTTTTTATGGAATGCTATAAATATAGCGCTAATAACGTTGCAGCATCCTTTTTACGCACGAGGACATCCCATTTATTCAGGGCAGCAAGACACAAAATAATAAGAGCGACGATTTGCCCTCCCCCCTTCCTCAACTTGTCGCCCAAATCACGTTAGGAGAGTCCGAGTTTTCTGGTCCACTGAACTTTTTCACTGGAGCATGGCCCGTGAACTGCTTCCCCGACCAGAGCCGTGGCCACAGTAATTAAAGCAGCTCTTAGTATGCAAAACGCCGCTGTTGGGACCAACTGGATGGAAAAGTGTGTATATATACACACACAAGGGCCATAGACACAATCGTTTCCATGGCTCTGCCCCGGCGACGACACCCCAGACACTGTCGCTTTTCGATGGTCACTCATTTGCATAACCAAGTCTTATCCTGCCATTCTCAGTTTACATTCTCGCTCATTATCTGGGTGCGACGATCTCTCCAGCTCGGAAGAAAAATAGATTTCTTTATTTTGTGCATCGCTTTTATCCTTCCGACTATTGTTCTGCGGGGTACCCTGCACTCTTCCACGCTTGTTTTGTTCTAGAGGTGCCAAGCATCTCGCCTGCTTTTAATCAAGCGAGGGAAAAAACGGTATGTTTTTTCTCCTCTTAGAAAAAGAATGTAAGAAAATAAAAGGACACAAGTAATGTCAGGACTCCACGAAGATCGACTCAGTTAACTCTGTCAACAATAAGCGTGTTTCTCCGAGCTTATTGTATCGTTGCATTCTGAACAAACAACACTTCAAAGCGAGATAAGGTCCCAACACTACATACCTGGAACCTATGCGCCCCATAATGGGATTCCTTTACTGGGGCTTCATGGCTCGCCGTTTTCTTGTTTAATGTCCTGAACCCTCTCAAAGAAGACCCCCTTCATGACGTCACATCAGTGATAGAAATCGGTACTGGAGCAAATTCCCTCCCAAACGAAAACCCTCCTTAGCCATTTCAATCATTACTTGAGATTTGACAGGGGTTTTTATTTACACATTTTTAAGCTACGAGGGATCGTTACAGGACTGTCTTGACTTCTCTCCATTCGAAGTTGCCTGCATTACCCATCAACGAAATCATTACGGACGTCCTGTCATACCCTTCCCTGAACCCCTCCAGCTCAAAACAGGGAAGTCCAAAAGGCGCAGATTGGGTTTTTATGCGCTAATGCAAGTGCTGTTGCTCATTTCTCCATGGCAACGCATGCCGACACTTCCTCGTGTCCTTCCGTCCGTGTATACAATTTGTCAGGCCTAGAAAACCGAAAAACTCCGTTCNCCCCCCCCCCCCAAGAAAAGGTCGGCTAAGGAAAAGAACAGAAAACCAAAGTTCCGCGAAACCAAAAGGCATGCTTTTCAATTCTGAACCATGTCATGATAGTTCCCGGTTGTCGAGCGGCGCGGACGCTCCATCCTTCAAAGTTCATCAAAGCCCGGCTCGAACCGAGAACATGTTAAATAACTTGACTTGGGGAAAGACTTTCAAGCCACTTTGAGCCTGTAACAAGCCTCGGAAATAAAACCTGGACCGCTCCAAAATTCCCTATGCATTCTCAAAACGCCTATGCATTTATGCATGGGAACTTGCCTTTCGATCCTGCCTTGGCTAACCGAACTCTTTGGCAACTGTTCACACGTACAAAAAACGCACCGACTTGGGCTAATACGCCGAAACCTCAAAATTTCTTATAAAACTACGGTGTTCACTACGTTTACTTCCCTGGAGAAAAATATTCCACACTCTCTGACCAAAAGATAGCACAGGAAATGGATCTGGCCGGACTCCTAGCATTACTCCGGCTTGCCTAGGCATGATCAACAGTCCCTCAATAAAAACCCCAACGCCAAAAAAAGTGAAGGTTTTGCTACCTTTGTTCCCTTGTTCCGAGAGCAAAAATGGCGGAAGGCAAGGCTGACTAAGGCCGCAGTACCAGAAAAACTACGAACTTTCTAGAACTTTTGCACATTGTTGCATCATTGCGCCATCGGTAAGCAAAGTCCAAGCCACGCTAGGATACAAACAGAGCCCTCTGGCAAAGCCAGCAGCTTTTTTGGGGACTCCATGCTCCGGTATAGAAATGGTCTGAAACAGAAGAGAAAAAGCGAGCGGAAGTGGAAATCGTCGTGTCCAATATCCAAGGCCGGATTGATTATCCAAATTATTGTACTATTCCACCAGCTTCGGTCCTAATAGTCCCCCGTTTTTACGGCACACGGCAATCCAACAAGTGCCTCATGAAAACTCCGTTGGCCAAGTCCCCTTAATCCCGACCCAAAACAAGAGTCGCAGTAACATAACTCTATCCGCACCCTAAAAACCACGTTTCCCACAACCCGCAACCTGAATACACAAAGAGGACCAGAACGACTTAAAAGAAGGATGATGGCGCTACATTAACAATGAGCCGCCCTGAAGAGAACCGGCAAGGAAACTTCAGTCGACGTACAAAAAACCTCTACTGCCAAAGATGTGAATATGTTATTAGCCACAAGGAAGCTCGAAACAGGAAAATAAAAGTGGCTCCTCCTTGCATCAAAACTGCAAAAACGGTGGGGGGGGGGGACTTTGGCTTCCAGACCATTTTGACAAATGACGTCCCACGGTGGCTGGTGCTGCTGTTTACATGCGCATTCAAATCCGCCATTTCCTTAGCGACGTCAAAAACAAATTTTTCATCCCTACTTCCCCAGTGAGGAATCACAACCTTTCGTGGGAGAAAAGTTGGGGGCCCACGCCCTTTATTCCCTACACTTTTCGCTTTCATGCGATATTTAAAAAAAATAGAACCTCGAAAACCTGGAAGAAAAGTAGGAAGGATGAAACATAACAGCCGGAGGCCTCGCCCCCTGGCTTCCGGCCAACGGCTCCGAAGTGTGGGAAGCCACGTGTTGCCCCGATTCTCTTTTCTCCCTTCGTGGGAAAAAAAGATCCATTAGAATGAACCACTGACGGCAAGGAATCATTTTAATTGCACCCCATGATGCCTTATAGCAATGAGCTGCTCAGCTGGGAAGGAATAAGCTGATAAAAAGAACAGGAAGGGAAGAAGGGAAAACACGAGGAAAATAATAAAATGATTGCCGGGTAAGTACGACAAAGAATAAACAAGTCCTCAAAGCACAGCGCCTGCGTTCCCTCTCTTTTAAAACTTGAATGTCATGTCAAACCAGAGCCTGGTCTCTTCTCTGTCTACCTCCACAAAACAAAAGGAAAGAAAAACTTAGTTTACTGAATAAAATAGAGGAAAAAATCGGAGCAGACGAAATGAAAATCAGGCCTAGATATACTGTGGTAAAAATGCGGTAAATAAAATAGCGTTCCAGAAAACCCGGGAAAATAAGCCTCCCACACCCTCACCCAGGGACGTTGGTTATGGCCTTACAGCCAACGCGAAAGGAATGTGACGAAATTGCTTCTACTTCCCACGCAATCCACTAAGAGTCGGACACAAAAGCAAACAAAAGTTCCCTAACTGTAACTCCCTGCGTGGGGGTTGTCCTTAACCACGACGCCTTCCGCGCTTATCAATTAAAACACTCCCGAGTTTATACGACGCGACCTTTTGCACCGAAACTCTCGGTCGAACCGCGAAACGCGATTTCCGCCCACAACTTCCGACACTTTTCTGCAACCAAACATGCAAAAAATCTCAACGAAACTAAGTTACATTCTTATACTTAATTACTTGGCCTTAACTTCGAAGCTACAGCTTCTTTCAAGTGGTCTTCAAGCCAAATCTCATTTCTTTCAAGTTGTCACAAGCCGGTTGACGAAAATAGCTAGCTAACGGGCCTAGTCGAAGGAATTGCAATTACGACCACCTTTCCACTTAACGCTTGAGACAAGGAATCATGATAGTGTGCTAACACACATTCTTTTCTTGACTTGATTCATTTCCTATTGGGTTTTCTCTTAAAAACATATCCTGACGACGAAGAAATGCCACCCCAGGGGGTAACACGCACAATTCGAGGCGTAAGAAGTTTCGGAAATGGGTAAGGAGAGAGACAAGGCTAATGAGCCAGGGCACGAAAGAAGATTGCGCTTTAGTAACCATACTCAAATATTGCTAATTTATGGGATCCATAACACGTTACAGTAGCGTAGAGACCGATCGCATACAAACACACACGAGGAGGGAAGGTAAGGGAACCGAAACTTACGGGAAATTACCCCCAACACGCACACCTACTCCGCTAGTGCATATTTAGAGGAATTCAATTTGAGAGGGGGCTCAGAGCCCGTTATCTAATAAGACCAGTGGAGTTTTGTATGTGTTTGTGTCGCATTTTTCTATTTATCCAGAACTAAGGGAAACTCTTAAATCAATAAAACTCGAATAGGGGCGCAACTTTTTCCTCTTCCTTAATCCAAGAGGTTATGTGACAGGCTAATGGCATGGGCATTTACCAGCACTACATGTCAAGTACCCATTTTTGGGAGGGAAAAGAATCTAAGAAAAAAACGAAGTTCTGTCTTAATCTGTCCCAAGCAAAAAGTACACTTACAAAACAAGGCCATACTCGAACAACTTTCTGAAGTTCTTTGGTCCGAAGCAGACCATAAACTGGATTTCTTTTTTGTTTGGCAAAGGCTATTACTACCATCCAGTTATTAAAGCCGGTGTCACCCGCAGGTGAAGGAAACGAGTAAGATAATGGCGGGCGACTTGCTTCATCACGAGCAACTTTTCAGCCACCGGATGTTGGCGTTCATTTTCCCGACAGCTACTTGGTAACAAAAAAAAACTTAAAAAGCTTAAGAAAAATAATTTCCATTTCAATTTTCAACTTTTAAAAATTCAATTTTTTCTATTATTTAAGGAACTGACATTACCAGGACTGCTTTTTAACACTGGTCCACTAATTTGAACCTACCCTCCTGAGGTTCGGGGATCACGTTAAAATATTTCTTGTAAATGGAAGTCATGTTTTCTTTCCGAGAGCCATACACGATTTTTACATAGGAGTGCTCCCAATCCGGCTGGAATTTCTCGCAAGTTACCATCACGCGTCCCGGTTCCAGAGCATAAAGCGTGCCTTTGTTGCCTATGCCCACCTGAAGAGACAGACAGGGAATTGCATTATGTGTGCTCTATTCTGCCGTTGATAGCGAGCATTGGTAATGAATAGGCAGTGAAACAAACTCAAGTTGTGTGCGGTACGGCCAGGAAGGAAACTATGCTGTGACAATATGCCACATTCGGACTACTTGCCAAGACGGTTTAATATAAGTTACGACAAATCCGTTCTGCATTAGGAGCAAACAATGCTTTCATGCCGTACATATCCAAAACTCGGTCCTGTTCCACGATCATACAAAATTAAAAAGGAAATCATATAATAATTACGTTTAAGCCTGGATGGAAACGTAGGCCGCGCTGTGTCACTAGGATATTACTTTGACGGACTTCATGACCGTCTTGGAATTTCCAGCCTCGATGTTTTCCAGGTGCGTGGCCTTTCGGATTCCGAGTGCTGCCGCCTGCTTTTTTGGACGCATTTCGAAACGGGACTGTGATGGATTGAATCAATTCACCGATGCCTAACAAAGAAAGATATTATTAGACTAGCCGGAACGCTTGAGAGTTGAGAATTTAAAATAGTGCGCAACCGCAATTTCCTTTTTTACCATGCCCTGCATTCACAATGTCACAATCCAGTTCGTACAAAAACATGACGCTGGGATTAATTTTCTAGACTTTCCTTAAAGGAATTTTCTGGCTGCGATAATTAATCGAGACATTTTAGATTAACTGGACTTGATAGAAACCTACCTCGAGCTTTCCTTAACGTTAAAATGGACATTATAAAATGACAATATTAGGACCGGTATTTATTATTATAACTCTTTCCAAATGCGACCCTGATTCAATAACAAACCAAGCCTTGTAGGGCCGCATACACAAATGGTATATTCGTTCACAAGCTTCGTAGTACCGATTCCCCTCCAAAGTGCAACTCAATAGCTTCGTGTTGCACTTTGCAGGGAACAGCAGCGCCATCAGTCGACGCTGAGGTATCAATAGTTTCATGTAAGATATAAGTTCTCCCGTTGGAGCATGCGTTGGAGGGTCGGCTTTATAACAAAGTTATTATCTCTCCGAACAGGTGGCCTTCGCGTCGAATTCCTTAACAATGAAAAATAAATACATGATTGAACAAGTGTTTACGAAACAGTTTAGGACGGTTTAGAATTGTTAAAATTAAATCAATTTTGCAGTCCTAATATTTCATAAAATATGTACAGTTTCGAAGGAGATTTCCGTAGGAAACCCGTGCAAAACTTAGGAGGTACCAGTCGAAAAGAACAGCGCGATTCACTCCTATCACGAGCTCATTTGGAACGACAAAAAAGAGAAGTAAGAAATCGACCACACTATCTTATTCTTATCTAGTCGATTTCACTAACCACTAAGTGTATTACTGTTATATTATTATTTTTAAAAAATAGGATTTGAGAAAACAGATTGACAGTGCAGTCAAAATCCAAGCCCTTGTACGAGGGTTTCTGGTTCGTTCTTTCCAAAAGAAAGTCCATCGCAAACTCTTTGAAGATTTACAGACTTCGTTACAAAAAATTTCCAATATTTCCAACTTAGAAACTTTATCCCTCCTCCTTAAGCACATGAACTTCTTTTATGATGAAAAACTCGATTCGTCCAAGCTGGTAAAACTTCCCCTAAACTTCTTATGTGATACGCGACATTTTCCCTTGCTCTTTAGAATTGGCTTTCACAACTGCTTTTAAGAGCTCTTCCTGCTATTGTACAAGCTTGCCATCTTCCCAACAACGCCTGGCCGTTAAGACTTGCAAAATATATGCGACTAACACTCCACCATGTCGTTTTCGTGGTACGAAATGACTTGGAAACCAAAATGCCGTTAGCCATTCATTTCAGAATCTTGGAATCAGCCACCAACAAAGATACGTGGCTCAAGCATGGCTCTGAACCTTCGTTGGCTCTTTTTCTTACATTTTTATTCCAAAAAGGTAACTATTTATTTAGTCACGTTACTCAACAAAAATTAATGCTCTTCTGTTTTGTAGGCTATTATGAAGATTTGAGATACATAATCGACGCAAAAGTTCCACCCATGCTCGGCAAAACTTCCAAACCACCTACTGCATTAGCTGCCAGTCTTATCGACATGCTTTTAAAGCCTTTACAAGTCTATTCTACCGATATATCTTACAAGTATAAACGACTTACTCTAAAAAAGGAGTTGCTATTCGATGGTTTATATAGAAAAATGGCAATGAAAGCATTTGCGGAAGCTTTTCTTATGAAAAGCTACTCCGAGCAAGTCGACTACTTAGTTTTACCTTCGTTAACAGCGTTGGGACACCGTTTTCCACTTCTGGATCTGATTCAATCAGTTTCCAACGAAAAAAACATCAATCCGTGGCTGTTTCACGGTTTGGTGCTTTTGGGCCACAACCATTCTAGTAAAAAACAAAAAACATAAACTTTTTAGTATAAAGAATTTGACTTTAAAGGAATTCTTTGGTAGGTTTGAAAGACCCGAAGGTTTTAAGTCAGTATTTGTCCGTTTTAAGCACACACGCTTCTACTATTTCCCAATACGCGACAGTTTCTTACGAGCGAAGCGAAGAAGAGGACGATGAGGACGAAAACGACATCGAAATGGCAGCTTCAGATGATGAAATCAAGACTGTCGTGGAATGTAGCATTGAACTGCTGAGCGAACCTTCTTTTGTCCAAACTGTCGTGTCGGTTTTGGACCACGCCCAGATGGGATTGGAAACTTTGGCAAATTTATGCCAAATTTGTCATCACTTACTCCTCGCAGACAAATTTGCATTACATCATTACAGGTTAATCCATTAATAATCCTTTTTCTTTTCAAGTTTAGGTACTAATGACTTGCGTTTTACTGTAGGATTTTGTATACATTGGCCTTCAAGCCTTCCATCCTACGCCAATTATGGTTTGCAATCCAAAACACGTCCCAAGTCTCGTTGTTCAGCTCGGAATCCAAGCCGTTAATTCAAATGCTGGCCAAAGGAATTCCCATGACTTTGGAGGATAGTGAGAAACTGGTGCCGCTTTTGGCAGTATTTTGTGCGCTATTTAGCCACTTGTTGATTACCCTCCATGACGATGAATTCTATGGGGAATTATTAAGTAAACTTATTAAACTCTTCCAAGGAAAATAAAATTAATTTACTAAAATTTTTAAAACATTTTTAGGTGAAAGTAGCAGAGGAAATATAGTTCGAGCGATGCCCTTTTCCATTCGTCAAGTCATTGAAATGTGCAACACTTTAAAGGATGTCTGCTTGGGTCTGGTAGAACTCGCATATCCGGATTCGCGAGCGGATTCCAATAGATTTGCTCCGTTGAACCAGAGTCGGGTCCCCAAAGTCCACGAAGAGAGGCAAAGCACGCAAACTTGGATTCATCTGTTTAAAGTTGGGGAAAAAATTAACACTTTTAATTAAGTTTCCATTCTATTGAGCTTTTTCCTGGTAGGTTACGGTCCATTTGGTGAGGCAGTTGCATAGTCGAGACACGAAACGCCCATTCTGCCCCACCAACATGTGGATCTCTTCCAGAGTGTCTTTACCTCATGATCGCCCCCAGATTTCCTTGCGTAGGGGGCAAACACGCCCTTATCGACCATTTCGGGGTCTCATGGCGTTAAGCCGAACTCAATTAGGTAAGTAATGAAAATGTTTGGATGACAGAAATGATTGCATAGAATGTGTCAACTTTATAGAGGATGAGGGACCGCCTCTGTCAACAAGAGAGGTGCGTACGTTGGCCGTTTTGAGGGAAATCCCTTTCGTGATTTCATTTCCGGACCGAGTACGTGCATTTCAGCAGCTATTGGCAGCAGATAAGCAACAACATCAAGGCGATATGACCCAGTTTTTGCAAGGAGCAGCTATCAGTGTGATGGTGCGCAGGAATTACCTATACGAAGACGCTTTTGAGAAACTTTCGATTGAAAATGGTACTAATGATAAGATACCGTGCGATAAATAGTCAATTATTCCTTTAAATTCAACAGAGCCGAATTTGAAGCTGAAAATGCGAATTCAGCTGGTGAATGCTGTAGGTTTAGACGAAGCTGGCGTGGACGGAGGAGGAATTTTCAGAGAATTCTTAACGGAATTACTCAAAACGTCGTTTGATCCGAATCGTGGCTTTTTCAAGATGACGACTGATAACTTAATTTACCCCAACCCTAACGTGAATCTTATAGTCGAAGATTTTCCTAAACATTATTACTTCATTGGCCGAATACTGGGCAAAGTACCTAGGAATACTTGGTTTTAATTAGATTTTCAGGGCCTAAAACTCATCTTTTTTCTTTCAGGCGTTGTATGAAAATTTGTTAGTGGAGTTACCGTTCGCAGATTTCTTTTTGTCGAAATTACTGGGGCAAGCCACAGCCGATATTCATCATTTGGCGTCTTTGGATCCTGTACTGTACCGCAATTTGATATCGTTAAGGCATTATGAAGGCGATGTGGGTGATTTAGGCTTGGATTTCACGTTAGTCAGCAACGAATTAGGCGAAACGAAAGTAAAGGCATTTAATAAATCAATTAATTAAGTAGTTTATCAATTATACTTGTTCTATTGGTGTCCAATTCTTGAGACAAATATTCTTTTTGATTGTTAGGTGGAAGAATTGAAGCCTAATGGGTCAAATATTGCCGTCACATCATCTAATCGTATTGAATATATCCACTTGGTGGCAGACTATAAGCTAAATCGTCAGATTCGCCTGCAGTGCAACGCGTTTCGACAAGTAAATCAACTTAAAAGTCAAAATTTTATGTTGCTTAACGTTCTGTTTTGCAAGGGATTGGCAAACGTGGTAGATATTGAGTGGCTCCAGATGTTCAACTACCGCGAGCTGCAGATTTTAATATCGGGTGCATATACGCCTATAGATGTAGAGGACCTAAAGCGAAATACCAATTATGCTGGAGGCTACAACCCCGAACATCCTATTATCCAGAATTTTTGGCGAGTCGTACATAGTTTTGATGATAAACTTCGTCGTAAATTACTCCGTTACGTTACTAGCTGCTCTAGACCGCCTTTGTTAGGCTTTAAAGTAATTTATAATAATTTTTTCACAAGAATATTCCGATTCTTTTGGCATTAATTCGCTAATTAAATTGCTTATTTTTTTTTTCTTAAGGAACTGGATCCACCTTTTTGCATACAAAATGCAGGTGTAGAAGATCGATTACCCACAGCAAGCACATGTATGAACTTGCTGAAACTTCCGGAATATAAAGACGAAGCTACGTTGCGAACCAAGTTGCTCTACGCACTGGAATCTGGTGCTGGCTTCGAGCTAAGTTGAAAAAATCGTGAAATGTGGGATACATAAAACTTAGGGATTTGGAGTCTTTCGCTTTACTGGTTGAAATGTATGAATGTTTCGTGTTTTTTTCTTTCTTTACAGAAATATAATGTCTATTGAATCAGTTAAAAAGTGCTCAAATAAATTCAAGCTAAAAAAAAAATGTAAAAACACATTTACTTTAAGGAACTCCAGCTTTTAAGATCTTTAGGATCCTGTGTCTTCCTCATCTTCAGGCAAATGATCCCTCCAGACAAAAATCTTGCTTTGTGCTGCAGTGATAAGACACATTTCGGTGGGGTGCGGGGTTAGGGAGTGCACCACGCGACTTTCTGGGTGCAAAATATTGGCGATTACGTTTCCATGGACTAATGACCAAATGTATACGTGACCATCTTCAGATCCCGACATGACATGAGTATCAGTATGATTTAGACAGCTCTCGATTCTGTAATCCTTATTTGCATGCCCCACATATCTAGAAAGAGAAACACGAGGTATAATCAATGTACCATAGAGTTAATTATTTTTTATTGGAGGATTTAAAAAGATGTCTTTACTCTTGGAGCATTTCGCCGGTATCTTTATCCATGAGGTACACGGAATTATTCAAACAGCTAACTACTAAGCCTTGGCCATCGCGGGTGAAATTAACACAAGACACTGACTGGCCCATTTCATCTGTCATAAGCTGACCATTACGTACGTCATAACGGCGGACTTTTCCATCGCCAGAACCACTTAAAATCTCGTGGTCTGACGTTTGAATGGATGTAATGCTGTCCTTAGCTTCTTCCATGATCTAAACAATCAAAACGTGTAACGTTACATGCGTCTTTTATACCTTACACTCAGAGAAAAAAGGCTATATGCTTTTTAGACAGAATAAGCGTACTTGAATGGGAGAGTTTTGCTTGGTACGACAATCCCAACACCGTAGTGATCCGTCGACGGATCCGGAAATTGCTATAGTGGATTCTTCGTTAAACCTAACTGCGTTTACAGTTGCCATATGACCCCGAAATTTCCTAATGGGCTGACCAGTGCTTACATCCCAGAGAATGACGGTTTTATCCATACCACAGGAAACAATTTGACTAATCAGATATGTTTACAAAATGCATAAATAACTTACATTTCCTATAAAAAAAATTGTTTATACCTGCTATCACAGGAACCTTGGGCATCTAATACTTCATAGCCATGACCTGAGTAAGTCTTTAAGGCAAAACCTTTATGAGGGTTCCATAATTTTACGCTCTTATCTGATCCACACGTTATACAGTAGTTGCCATCGACTAATTCAGAGTTAATTAGAACACAATTACGAATTAGTCTGAAATTGTTAGTGCTTTTTTACCGTTGAATCTGACTGCACGAACGGCTCCTTGCTTGCAATCTATACTTCTAACTAGAACAGACGGAATAACTTCAGTTGTTCCACTCATTTTGAGCCCTAATCTTTAATGTTCTTAATTGTGTTATTTTGATACAATGCGTGAAAACTTAAGCTTTGTTAGATATAAATGACCGTCAGCCATGCTTTAGTGTTAAACATTCACACCCTAAACGTCACTCTCTAAATGCAGGCGTGGCTAAAACCACGCTAGCCGTAACTTTTTTCACATTGGTTTGGTTCGAGATTATGAACTAAGAACCGAATCCTGACTTTGAACTCAATTTAAAGTAAGTTCTATACGTGTTTAATGCTCAGTAAATGCACCAATTAGTCTAAAGACTACAACATTTATACTAAATAAATTTCAAGTATTAAACTGTTCCTAGTTTTGAAAATAAACCCAAATAATAGATTTTTCCGTTGTTTTGAACTCGTTTCGTACAAACACCAAAACGTGTCTGGACAAGTTCAAGAGAACGGATTCACAAGTTTTTTTGCCCGCTGAACCGGATGTGCTTCCGGAAGCACCCCTATATAAACGCCAGTTGCTTGGCA
>RJJA01000206.1:382-109288 GCA_003724045.1 Lepidurus arcticus
ATTCGAGGTCGCAAAATTCAAGAACTATTCGATTTCATGAATTCTGCGGTCTCGAATCAATAGGTGGCAGATCTCAAGAAGGCGGTTGGTAAACCGGTCAGGATGGCCCCTAAACAGGTCAGGATGGGCCCCCTAGACTCGTGGGGCCAGTGCCCAGTTGGCCCATGCGATAAGACGGCCCTGGTGCGATTGCCTTAGATATGATGGTGCGATCTTTGGCGATTCACTTTTAGAGACTTGTAATTGCTAAAGTGGGCCACATTGACCCGGGTGGTACCCGGAGAGACCCCTGCCTTCGAGCAGATAATACTTTGCCATCTGGCTTGGGGGGGACCCATAGCCAGCAAGCGAAGGTTACATAATGAAATAAGCCTCCCCAAATTCATTAAATAAAACTCACTTCAACTTTATATTTTTTACTTATACTTTTGTAAGTTAAAGTTATAAATTGAAACGTATAGAACTCTAGATCAATTCTAAGTTGAATGCTCTAATTTTTCTCAGAATCAGCCAACCATCCAATACAACACGAAGACAGGTCTAACTGTCCAATAAGCTGGACAAGCGGATATGCGAAGGCGTGAACAGGAACGGAAGCTTCTTGTCAATGAAGCTTCTGGGGACTTGCCCAGCTAATAAAAATATGAGTCATAAAGGCTTACAAGTCGTAAGAAAAAATTCCGATCGCCATCTACAGACAAATTTGGAAAGTTTTGGTAGGGGAGAGGATTGAAGTAGCGTGCTGAGTTTGTTTTTGTACATTTTTGTGAAGCAAAAATGGGGATCTTGGAGAAGATTTCCGACATTGAGAAAGAAATCGCAAAGACTCAGAAAAATAAAGGTAAAACTAGTAGCCACGAGTTGAATCGTTTGTTAAGTTACAATGCAATTAATTTTTTTCTGGTATATTTTCGCAGCTACTGAGTACCATTTGGGTTTGCTGAAAGCCAAACTTGCTAAATATCGTTCGCAGCTCTTGGAACCTTCTAAGAAAGCAGGAGAAAAGGGGGAGGGTTTTGATGTGCTAAAATCTGGCGATGCTCGAGTAGCTTTAATTGGTTTCCCCTCAGTCGGCAAAGTAATGATTTAATGTCTATATTTTGTATTCGAAAAGAAGAAATTATATCTGTACTATTGTTTCTAGTCTACTTTGCTGAGTACTTTGACGAAGACCCAGAGTGAAGCTGCGTCCTATGAATTTACGACCTTAACATGTATTCCTGGTGTTATTGAATACAAAGGAGCAAATATCCAGCTTTTAGATTTGCCTGGAATCATTGAAGGAGCTTCTCAAGGCAAAGGACGCGGAAAACAAGTACGATCCCTTTACTATTTCACTTTTTTCCTCTTTGGATGTTCTATGCCTGTAATAATTTTAATGAGAAATTTTGATTTTTTAAAGTTCTGTTTGAAATGAAAAGATCTTTGGTTCGATAGGTTATAGCTGTTGCCAGGACAGCCGACATGGTGATAATGATGTGCGACGCCACTAAAGGCGAACTGCAAAAAACGTTGTTGGAAAAAGAATTGGAATCTGTGGGAATTCGCTTGAATACCAGCAAACCGAATATTTACTACAAGCAAAAGAAAGGAGGTGGCATTGCCTTTAACTCGACGGTTACGTTGACGAAAGTGGACGAAAAATTAGTTCAACTTATTCTCCACGAGTACAAGATCTTCAACGCGGAAGTAAATCTTTAAAAAGAAAAGATTTTTAGTTTAGTTTCTTTCAGAAGATTGCGATTTCAAGAAACTAATTTCTGCTTGCTTAGGTTCTCTTCAGGGAGGACTGTGGTGCAGATGAACTGATTGACGTAATTTCCGATAATCGGGTTTACATGTCTTGCCTCTACGTATATAACAAAGTCGATCAAATTTCGATGGAAGAAGTAGATAGGTTGGCTAGGCAACCATTCTCATGCGTGGTCAGGTATGATATTAAACTCTTGTTTTACGTAAGAGAAGATTCTAAACGGTTCTTTGCGTGATCTAGTTGCAATTTGAAGCTGAACTTGGACTATATGCTGGAAGTTTTGTGGGATTACTTGTCCTTGATTCGTGTTTACACGAAGAAACCTGGCGAGGCACCTAATTTTGAAGAAGGCTTGATTTTAAGAAGGGGCGTGACAGTAGAACATGTGTGTCACTCTGTCCATCGAACGCTAGCTGCAGTCTTTAAATATGCCTTGGTTTGGGTAAGTTTCGTTGTCTGAATTCATTACATTCTTTTCTCGAGATTGCTGTTAGTGCATTTTTATTGTGTCGTTTATTTTAGGGAACAAGTACCAAATATTCGCCACAACGGGTAGGACTGCACCATGTGATGAATGACGAAGACGTCATTCAGATTGTTAAAAAGTAAAGCGAGTTGAAGTACTTGACGAATTTATTGGATTTGAGCCGTTTATTTGGCGGTTTGTCTAGTTTGGGACTGCAAATATAGCATTCACAACCCGAATCTTATAGTTATCTCTAATTAGATATTCTTTCTCCAATTCGGCCCTCAGTTTCTACTATATTTTACTACGATTAATGAATTATTCAGTTTGAAGCCCGCTTCTGTTTAACACTAATTGGCTGACAAACAATCAATAGTGCAATTGCTTGGTTTTCATAGTAGTTAAAAAAACATTGCTTGATATGTATATAATTTAATAAGTACTTCAAGTAATCGATTTCTTTAATTTTGAGTGTTTCATGGACGATTTTATTGTTCGATGCATGCTTAGAATTCACACTTGGCGCTCGAATGTTGAAATCGATACGAAAGTGTATGGAAGAGTAAATGCGCTAATCGATGTTTGGAATCGATTGTAAGTGTCATTTGGGGCTGTGTCAACAGTGGAAGGTTGTTTTCCATTTGCTCGTGTAATTTCGTGTAGAAACACTAAAAATTGCTTTGCGAAAATGTTTCGCTCGACGGCTGGCTTTGACAAATACCTTGGTAACGGCTTTTAACTTAATTAGCGTCTCTTTGAATTCATGCCATGCGTTGCTAAGGCTTCAATCCGTAATTAGATTACGCGTAACAACTCCGTCATGTACTGTATCATTTGAGGGCGTGTTTCAGTCAGTTCCATCTAGTCCAATGGATGGATTTATAGGTGTTCAAGTCAATTTACCTTTAGTTAATATATTTAAAGTGTTTAAAGCTGCAAAGCTTCATAGCTCATTTCGTAATTTTTAATATTTTCATCTTCCTTTTGCAGATAAAGCTACGAGTCATCTACTTCTTGAGCCAGACTTGCTCACTACTCTGCAGATATGTGACACAGTCCGCCAAGGCGATTGCAAGTAAAACTAAACCATTAAAATATTAAAAAAAATCCGCAAAAACAATGACGCAATATCTTAATTAGTGCCAAATATGCGGTCGCAGCCATAAAGAAAAAGCTATATCACTCCAATCCTCACGTGATTGTCTATGCATTAGGGGTATTGGAGAGTTTAGTCAAAAATTGCGGTTCTCCAATTCACGATGAAATCGGCACTAAGCAATTTATGGAAGATTTCCGCGAATTAGTCCGTTCTGCAAACAACGACGCTGTTCGTTCCAAAGTCTTGGAGCTGATCCAAACCTGGGCTCATGCTTTTCGCAACTCCCCAAAGTATCGTCCAGTTTTGGACACTTTCAACATTATGAAAGCAGAAGGCTACGCTTTCCCTCCTTTAAACACCACTTCAGATGCCATGTTTGCAGCGGATGTGGCCCCAGAATGGGCGGATGGGGACGCCTGCCACCGCTGTCGTACTGCGTTTGGTGTTATGGTCCGTAAACACCACTGTCGAGCTTGTGGACAAGTATTTTGTGGCAAGTGTTCCTCGGAATCTTGCACGTTGCCCCGTTTCGGCATCGAAAAGGAAGTCCGTGTCTGTGATGCCTGCTACGATCAGCATATCGGGTAAGTTTGAACAATTCCCAATCTCTACTTAGCGATTTATTACTTGTATTTAATTTATTTTTAGTATTTATTTATATTAAATATTTTTTGTTTATTTATATTAGTATTTTTTCGTGTAAAATGTCGTAAAATTCAAAACACATTTTCTTGATTTAGGTACCAAGAAGGTGGAAAACCGGTCAAAGAAGAATCTTTGGAAGCATTTGCAGCTAAAGTGGTTCAAGCTCAGGTACTTACCTAAAGTTTTTTCATTTAAACTAGATTCGGCGGACGTTTTAGTTAAATGTCGTGAAACAGAGCTGAAACTGGCAATTTTGAATTATTTTCTCGTTTTTCCCTTCATGTAGAGCTCTCCGTCGAGGAGTCCTGCGCCACAGCAGCGCAAAACAGCTGAGGAACTCCAAGAAGAAGAAGAACTACAGCTAGCCTTAGCGTTATCCCAGTCAGAAGCTGAAGAGCAGAGAAAAAAAGGGCCAGTGTCTTTGCTTTCGCCTCGAAAGGTTAGAAAATCTTTATCTCTTTCAGAATCTATTCAGATATCATCGTTCAATTTTTCTTCCCTTAAATAGGAGGTCTCTCCTACACCAGTGACCGCTCCTGAGGCAGTTGATCCAGAATTGGCACGTTATTTGAATCGTTCGTATTGGGAAAGCCGGGAATCAGAACGTGAACGCGAAAAGCCATCCGCTCCACAAGCCCAGCAAGTTCCCCAACCGGCGCCTATCGCTACGACACCCGTTATGTCGCCCACTACCCCTACTAAGCTTACCGAGGTTCGCTTTAAATTTATTTAACTGGATTCTTACTTTTTATCTGTTTATTTTGTTACATAGTTTTGTTTATATTTGTGTTTATATTTTTTGTCCGTACTTGTGTTTATATTTGTATTTATGTTGTTTAGTTAGTCTATCAATTGTACCATAATTTATTTAGACCTCACAGACTTAATAATCTATTATTTTTCAAATGTTTGTATAAATCTTGCATTGTTATTCTATTTTGGTATGTTATATTAATATTTATTTATTTTTGTTTTTTGGATTATGCAAGAATTCGATTTTTGTTTCCATATTAATTCATTTAATTCAATTTGTGATGTTAGCAGTTCCAAAATGGGGAGATGGATCCACTCAATGATTTCGTGCAGCGTTTAAGAGGCCAGGTTGAGATGTTTTTGAATCGATTGCGTTCCAATTCTTCGCGTGGACGTTGGGTGGCCAACGATTCGTCCGTTCAATCGCTTTTCTTGAGTTTAACACAAGCTCATCCCAGTTTGCTGCAGCACATTGCTGCTTTGGACGACCAGCGGATGAATTTAGAGCACTTGCAAGATAAACTGACTCAAGCACGCGATAATCGCGCTGCGTTGGACGCGTTGAGGGAGGAACACCATGATAGGCGTCGTCGGGAGCAAGAAGAGGCTGAACGAACGCGCCAGATGCAAATGGCGCATAAGTTGGAGATTATGAGGCTGAAAAAGCAAGAATACCTGCAGTACCAGCGCGAATTGGCCATGCAGCGCATTAAAGAGCAAGAAAGAGAGCGTCAAATGCGTCTTGATCAGCAAAAGGCGCAATATCTGCGAGGGGGATATCCCGCGCATCCGCAGCCGCCACCTCAGAACATGCAATACAACATGCCAGGACCTTATATGGAAGCTGGACAAGGTTTCCCTGCGCCGCATCCCCAAGCGCAGCATCCCCAAGCGCAGCATCCTCACGCTCAGCACCCACAAGTGCAGCATCCTCATGTTCAGCACCCACAAGCGCAGCATCCTCATGCTCAGCACCCTCAAGCTCCGCCTCCGGAGCAAATGCCCGCCATGGCGTACGCTTCGCAGCCTCATCCGCATTACAACATGTATATGCAAGGTATAACGACTTGTTTTCCTATTTGTTACTAAAAGGTGATAGTTAAGTACTTCATTGGTTGATTCGCACTTCCGTGAAGTATGAACAAGATTTGGCGCCAATCTAAGCTTCCTGTCGCCATCTTTGTTTTGTTTTCCACTTTTTAATTTACTTTCTTCCAGACTTATCAATCTATAATTCGTCCAGATTGAATGTTATTTAGTTGTTCCGATTTTTTGGTGGATATAACTTGGTTGTTTTAAGGTTCAATAATTGTTTAATATTCAGTCGCTATTTTGATTATTTACAAACAGGACCCGTACAGAATATGCCCGGAATGGGTTATCCTACTCAACATCCTGGTCCTGTGCCATCTGGACCTCCTCCTCAGCAGCAGCAACACCAGCCACAGCAACAAATGCCGGCACCAGCACCTGTTGAGAATGTCCAGCCCCCTCCTGCTGCTCAACCCACCATTGCTGAGCTTATTTCCTTTGATTGAAAGGGTTGCTGTTTGTTTCAAATCTTGCTTTTAACCGAGCCATTTGCTGAAAATTTGTTTTTATTACGTGTGAATTGTGGTAAAATTACTTCAACTTTTCCAATTGTAAAAGGGGTAGGATGTTAGACGTCCTTGTAAGGCTCTAAAATTGATTACAACTTATGCTGATCGTATAAACCAAATGTAATGTCCTTAACATCGCGATAGGGAAATGTTTCGATTTGCCGTTTCAAGGGGCGTTTTCGCCATTTGGTTTATTGTAAGCATGAAAGAATGCACCGGAATGGAAACCGAAAATTGTACTAATCATATTAGTCCTGATTATATATACTAGCCTAGCTTTATTAAATCTTAAATCGATTTCAAGTTGTATCGTAAATGTAAACAAGCGTTATAGCCAGCAACTTTTCACACTTAAAAACTTATGATAAAACTGAGATTACTTCGCATGCCCTCAGTTTAGTCTCAAGTTGTAACTTTCGCTGAAGCAAAAAATGGCAAAAAATTTGAAAAATGGGCTAAAACGTAATCTAGAAAAAAAGCTATTTCTCGAACGTTCGACATTCAAATTTGGCGCCTAAACAGTGGTTTGGCAGCACCTCCGTTACGGGGGCGTTTTCGCCATATCTGGCAGTCACGAGTGGGTGAGGAGTGTGGTAACTTCAGGAGCATTTAGGTAACAACTAACTTTTAGTTAATAATCCCAAGTTGAGCCTGAGCTTAGCTAGTTGTGATTCAAATTCCAAACTTTAAACCTTCTGTTATAAATCTAAATTTAGAATCAAGGTTCCACATTCTTGGTTTCAGAACGTGAAATCTATGACGCATAAACACTTTTTCACATTGGACTCGCAACTCTCAAGTTACATAGCTTGATACTTAAGCCAATGTATACAGCCAATTGCTATACTCTCCAGAAACAACGGACAAACTAAGATTATCTAACGCTCCTTAAATTTGCTGAAAGCAAAAGTGGTGGAAATCTGGTTAGCCTTAGCTTAAAACCGGGTTTAAACCACTCTATTTCCATGAATAAGAGATTATACAGAGTTCTAAATGTGGTGCTTGCTTAGCGTACCCGAAGGCCAAAGGCCCAGAGCTACTTCCGCTTGATCAGAACGTCACACACGTTCCCAGGAAATGACGAGAAAGCTTATGGCGGGGATATCCCTAATGCTCTCCTGATGCAACATGTTGATCTTTACGTTCCCTTCGTAGTCTCAGGCTCAGTCTGTTAATCTACCCAACTTGAAAAGGGCGCTTGTAAACTAGTTGTATTGCGAAAAATTCGTGAATTTTGTGTGTTGCAAGAATTTTCTGATTAAACGGTAAATCGAAAGCTTTTATCTAAGTTCTAAACCTATCTTTTGTTATCCTGTATTGCAAAAACCGCGTGATTAGGATGGATATTGAACAGTTTTATCTCTTTGTTACCACGCATTCTGAAAAAGATAAGCGTGAAGATAACAAGCTTAAACTTAAAGCTCTTGCGACTGTTTAACCTTTAGATTTCTCTGTGTTTCTGTAGTTTGAAGTTGCAGCTGTTAAGAAGGAATTGGCTTGAAATTTGCAGCTATTAAGCTCGCTCATTTTCTAGGTGTTCGTTCAACGTTATTGTGGCGAATTAAAAGGATGTCTGCACCAAATGATCCTTACAAAGAGGCCCCTCCTCCTTACAGCCCTCATTCTGCTCCACGTAACTAGAAAAAAAAGTTTAATTTTATCGATTTAAATGAAAAATTGCATACTGTTTTACTCCGTTTGGGGCTATTTAGCTTGTAAAATTGTATCCTTTGGACTAATTTATCTGTTATTTCGTTTATTTTTAGCTGCAGGATGGGCTCCTCCCCCTCAGCAGCAACAATGGGCTCCACAACAACAATACGCACAACAGCCAACTGTTGTGACAGTGCAACCTATGCCCACAACTCAAATTATTGTTGTGGGTGGATGTCCAAAATGCAGAGTACAATTTTCTGAATTTTCTTAGGAATTTCAAGATTTTTTTTTGTATCGTAATTTTTTTACAGGTTGGAGTTTTGGAAGATAGTTTCACGTGTTGCGGAATTTTCTGCTGCATTCTCTTCTTCCCCATTGGCCTTATTTGTCTGTTTACGATGAAAGACAAACGCTGCACCAACTGTGGAGCTTAGCTTTAAACTTTCTGAGACGTACCAAGACTGATTGATTGATTGTGGTACCAAGATTGACGATTGGATTGACGATGCAGATTTTTTTTTTTTAATTGTGGACCAAATGTGCATTAGAACAGGGTTGTTTGGAATTCCATTTGCACAGAAATCAGAGAAACAATGCTGCTGAAAACGCTAGTCTTTCTGGGATTGTTGTAGGTTCAGAAAGCTCGTAGAGTATTGTTACGGCTTACAAGAATTGGAACGAAAAATTATTAGTTTACTGTGTTAACATAGAAACGTTCGGGACAAAGAAGCTAAAAAGAAACAGACAATTTTTTTAGCGACCAGTTTTGGACTTAAATATGGTTTGTTTATGGTGCCTTCCTTACCGGTATGTTATTGTATAATCCAGACGTACTGCCTTATAGCATTACAGCACTTCTTATCCTTAAAGATGACATGTTGAAGATGACTTATTGAAGCTTAAAATGAACAGTCGCTTTAACATGGGCGAACGAAATTTCCGCAACCGCATAGCGTAGATATCGACAGCGCTGTTGTATATCGATATGATTATCTGACAATAGTTACGTAGTTAAATGGAGTATATATGTTTTGTATAACACATTATACACAGACAATAAGCGAACAACGAAGCTTGTATTAGTTAAGTATATAGTGACAATCGATTATAGGTCACACAGATAAAGGACGAGTTAAAACTTCTGTTTGACGTTTTGAGCGGATTAGTTCTTGGCGAAGATGGAGCAAAATTCTTGAAGCTCTTTTTCGGATATAGTTACGGATTTTTTCATCGGATAATATATATCTGTCCGGTTATGATGATATAAAAGAAAATAATTTTACCGTAATATTATACTTTAATTTTAATCTATTAATGAGCAGTTAATAAACCTCTTACCTAAGTTTTGGTTTGGTTTCATGCTGCTTGATTTGTGAATGGTTGATTCTGTGATGGTAGATTCAGTGATTTCTGATTTCGTGGTTGTTGATTCGATTTCAGTTACCGCTGATTTAGATTCAACGCTTGTTGATTGATATTCCGCGGTTCCTGATCTGGATTCTCCGATTCCGATCTCATTGTGCATGGTTCTTGGTTCACTTATTCCTGATCTTGATATTTCGGAGTCAGTGATCTGTGACTTTGTGGTTATTAACCCTGGGTCTGGTATTGTTGATTCTGATTCAGAGCCCTTTGATCCAGATTCAGTCGCTCTTGTTCCGGGTACATCGGGAGCTGATTCACTGGTTAGTGTTTCAGTTGTTCTTGATTCTGTTCTTTTCGATTCGGCGATTTGCAAGTTAGTGGTTACTGATCCGAGTTCATCGATTCCGGATCCACTTATTCTTGATTTGGTTGTAGTGGTTCTTGTCTCAGATTCAGCGACTCGTATATCAGATTCAGAAAGGTTTGATACATAATCAGTGGTTATTAATCCGCGGACAACCGTCCCTGATTCACTGGTTCGCTGTTCAGTTATTGTTAGTTTTGTTTCCCATTCAATTTTCTCTAATTCGGTGGAGACTGATGATCGAGGTTCGTTATTGTTTCCCGAATGACTTATTGCTTCTGGTTCAGTTATGTTTGATGGAATTACTTTCGAATGAGTGCTTATTAATTCAGTGGTTGTCAAGGATTCTTGTATTAAGCCATCGGTAAATTTGTCAGCATCTGTTGGACATCCTTTAAAACGGAGAAGCTTCTCGTCATTGCTACAGAATGGTTGATCTAGACGAATTCGTCATGCAACTTAACTCATTGATGACAAGCAATTTCGAAGAACATGCTTTTCGGATCGGTGTCAGTCTGGGCCATCCTGGATCAGCAGAGTCAGTCGAATATCCATTATTTTCCTTTGGACTGTTTGTGCGATTATTTTCCCCCAATAATTTGTCCACTTTACATTCGAGAGAGTCGCAACCGCAGGTTTTATTTAGTTGCAAATTCCGCAGACGAATTCGATCCACACTAACCGATCCGAGGAAGTTTAAAGCCCCATAATCATAATTACCAAGCGTATTGTTTTCGAAATAGTAATATGTAGATTCATTTAATTCCACGGTGTTAAAGGCATGACTCATTACGTGCTTAAATCGGCAATCCGTTATATTTACGGTGTTCTTAATATTCGTTAAATCTAAACCGTTGTAATGAAGAATTCTGACGCTGGTGTTTGTTAAAACGAACGCCTTTGCCTCTGACATCTGAATCCCTTGCCGATGGATAGAATCAATGGCAGAATCTATAATCTGCATGTTTTGCAATGCCGTGAAGTTCAAACCGAGTCTTTTAATCCTGTCAATTCGACATAATTCTATTTTGAGCTGGTTCATCTTTATGTTTTCAAACACGTTCGTTTTGAAGTTACTGAGCACCGATTCGCTGAAAATAATTCTATCAAGATCATCGAACCCCCTGAACGTTTGTGCTGTAATGGGAACGCGGAATTGGCAGCGCTTAAAGGAGATGTCCCTTATGTGTCCCAGGAGCGTCACTGTAGAATCGACTATACTGATCACCAATCCGTGTCGAAGAATGCGAGGAAAGAATCCACATTTTTCGATTTTCAGCGACTCGACAGAACTTATTTCTACGCGCTTTAGCTCAGTGTTGAATAATATAGAGCTGTGGCCCATTCTTACTGACTTGCAGCCTTCGATGGTAAGATATTCTACTTTTCGTCTCAAAGCGGGATTCCTCCCAAATCTAACTGCATCAATTGTGAGTTCCTATTAAATAATTAAAATAGGAGAATCTCGTTAATTTTTCTTTAAATACAATCGCAATTGTTAACGAAATAATCTAATTCTCGGTCACCCAGTGCATGCCATTAATTTAAATTTCAAGTTACTTTGAAAAGTATAACGATATTACTTGGCAAAATAGCGAAAGATTTTACTGAACTTCAATTTTAGTGTTCTCGTGGTTCGCAAAAGCATCATAGTTTACATTTAATTAATCAATGGAGTGAAAGTAAGGGTCAGAGTTTGATAAAAATAAAGTTAGTTAATTAGTTAAGTATACCTGTTTCGATGAATCACATTTACATGTCACATTTTTGAAATCATCGACGCAAGAACAAATATCGTAATCGCAAATAGACCCGACAGGACTCGGAACAGATGTCGGAATGGTCGACTGTTGATTGCTTCGGTCGCAGCAATACATACAGATAAAAAGGAACCATAATATCTCCATTTTGTCTTTTCTTTTTGGAACAAAAAGCCCCTGCAATTTGAATTGACTCTTACACAAGACTAAGGAAAAAAATATTGCCTGCCAAAACCCTTGGAGTAGTATAAAATTATATCAGTGGACCGCAGTCTTCCGGGAGATTTGGAAGACATGGATGGTCGTGTGAGTCATTCTTCTCTACTGTATGATGTCTTATCAATTTCCTCCAAATCGTACATAAATGTATACTTTATGGATGAAAGAGTAAAGCAACTTCAAGTTGCAATTGCTGTAACAATCAATGTTTTGCGAACTTCAGATTCGCTATAGCGAAAACATTCGGATTAGCCGCTTGATACACATGAATTTTACTCCTATACCGGTAGTGAATTTTAATCAACAGCTATTCGATATTTGAGACTAAAATCAAGTTAGGCAAAATATCTTAAATATTTCTTTAATATATCTCAAATTAGCCTCTGGCTATGTTACTACTTATCGATATGATTCTATTCGATAAAAAAAATAGTCGCTTACTGGTTAAGTATCGATTCCAAGTGATATCGAGAGCAGAGCTATAAAAGGAAAGCAGTTGGACAATTTTGGTGTTCAAATCCCCCGCTAAGCGACGCGTGCTACCATCTATGCTTATCTTTTGCCACAGGGGGTCGCCCAAGTTTTTTTGCATCCCAAGGACGAAGGACGTGACAGCGCACCTGTTAAAATTAATAAAACCTTAGCTCATTTGCGTTCCGCACAATAAATTGATTAAGTGAGAGTTACAGACAAGAATGCAAGCTATCAAATGTGTAGTGGTCGGCGACGGGTAACTTGAAGACTTTGCTAGCATTCTTCCCAACTTCCCACCCCCCACACAAACCAAGAACCCGTGACACACCTTCCAAGCCAAACTTTAGTTTTGTTTACAATTTCTAATAAACGCTTTTCTCTTTTCCGTTATAGTGCTGTGGGTAAAACGTGTTTGCTCATCAGTTACACCACCAATGCATTTCCTGGCGAATACATCCCCACAGTGTTGGTTTCCATTACACAAAAGCTTCTTATTCTACTTTCCGACTTACCTGTTTTGTTTCCCCATAGATTTGACAACTACAGTGCCAATGTTATGGTCGATGGCAAGCCAATTAACTTGGGACTATGGGATACGGCTGGTCAAGAAGATTATGATCGTTTGCGGCCCCTGTCTTATCCCCAAACTGTAATTTATCTTGTTTATTTCACATATTAGATGCTAAAAAAGTTCATTTTTGCGTAGGATGTCTTCCTCATTTGCTTCTCTTTGGTGAATCCGGCCTCTTTTGAGAACGTCAGAGCAAAAGTAATTACCCAAATCCCCCTAACATATTCTCGGAAATTAAGCAATAATTCCCCTTGCAGTGGTACCCAGAAGTACGTCATCATTGTCCAAATACGCCCATCATCTTAGTGGGAACGAAGCTTGATTTGAGGGAAGATAAAGACACAGTCGAAAAGCTAAAGGACAAGAAACTGGCTCCGATTTCTTACCCTCAGGTAGAACACATTTAAATTCATTTTCTTTCCTTTTTAATATCCTAAATTTATGTTTACTTAAAAAACACAGCTAACCACTTCAAAAACCGGTTATAGAACACTTTTAGAACATCTCTTAACATGTAGAAGAGTCTACAAGGTTGTATATGGAGCTGCGTTTAAACTTCCTAATTCACAGCGTTAGCTAACAAATATAGATCAGTTTAGCCTTGGGAGTTTTGTCGAGAAGATCCTTTCTGAAAGGATCTTTCTCGCTATAATTTCCCAGCCTGAGCATCATCCCTATTCATCCTACGAAAAAACAATCTAGAACTTAAATAATAGCAATCAGTTTGATTTTAGTATGCGTCTTTATTAACAGTATTGAATATAAGTGTATTAACAGTATTTAATTCTAAAGTTTATTTTTAACGAATTTAAGAGATTTTAATCTGGATGGTGACTCATTTTCAACTTGCAGAAAATTTGCGGACAGCGATTTTAATGTTATCTTCGTATTAACTTTAACGAACTTAACCACGTATGAACAGCGTTACTAGAAATCTTTGTATTAAGGTACAGTTTTTAAGATTTGTATTCCTATTTTGAACGTTTAGGGTTTGGCTATGGCCAAGGAAGTTGGTGCTGTAAAGTACCTAGAATGCAGCGCTTTAACCCAAAAAGGCCTGAAAACCGTGTTCGACGAAGCCATCCGTGCTGTTCTGTGCCCCGTGCCGAAAGTGAAAGCCAAACGCAAATGTCTTTTACTCTGAAAATCGCTTCTTTTAGGGATTTGGGGACAGATATGCACAGCCAAGAAAAGCAAAAAAGAAGAAAAAAAGATTTGTTATTTACTTGAGGCGCGCCTCTTCTTGTTATAATGCATGCCTGCCAAGCAAAAATGGACTGACAAAAAAAGCAGTTTCCCCTTTTTTTTTATTTGTACCTTTTCTGTCGGTTAATTTCTTCCAAATGGCTTAATTACTTTGGAAAAGAAACAGATTTTCTTTGTATGCTTCTAACTCAGATAGCCCCCTCTTGTACCCCCCATTTACATAAAAAAAGAGAGGAAGTTGACGGTAAAACACACATTGTCATAACCCCAGTTTTACTCTGAATTTTACCACGTAAAAGAACCTCTTAATTAAGCTCAGGTCGTTGAGGAAGCTGAATTAAGAGAGTCTTGGTCAGTGGAGGGATTAATTGTGTCTTTCTTGCCTCCAGCGTTATCTAATAAAAATGGTATACCATCTATAATTAGCTTGTATTGACGGAAACGGAGTTTTTATAAGAGGAAACTATTCGTCCAAGAGTTTTTCTAACGTTTCCACGACGTGGATTGCAGTATGGGTGTTATTATTTACCAGTGGTTCTTGACATTGCGATGGTGCTCTACAAAATAAAGAGGTATTAGCCATCCAGTGTTTTAATTCGGTATAAATAAGCGATTTAAGTTACTCATTTTGCCGTAATTGATAGCGTAGAAGAAAATCATAGAAGCCACGACAGCTTGGGCGTAAGGGGCAATACCGCCTTTCTTGGGTTGAATGTATTTGTGTTGCCAACGCCAGAAAGCTAACAAGATTAGAAATTTTAATTACGTTCTTTATGAAAATGTAATTGTTATTACCGCGGCTGATGCCTCCAGAAACTCCTGAAGGGGTTAAATTCCGGCGAGCTAACCAGTTGGTCACTTCACCAACTTTGACTTCTCCCAAAGGTACATCAGCTGGATTAGGAAATTAAGAAGTTTATTAACAATTAACGCATTATTTTTTTTAGGTAAAGTGCCGCACCTTTGCCGTAGAAACGAGCAGGATCGTAGGGTCCATGCACTTTGGGATTGTACTCAATTGGATATTCACCCCACGCCATTATTTACTAGCTTCTTTGGATTAAAGAAGACAATTTTTTAATATTTTGGATAAGAAAATTCGCCCGAGTAATACCTTATTTAGCGAGACAAAGGCTGCCAAGACTCCTGTAGTGGTATTCCCTAAGGCGCAGCCGCTGCACTTGTATCACGTATTTAGGGACCGTGCTTGGTAGTTTCGAACGCATTCGCGGTTCAGCCGCTGAGTACCGCACGTGGCTGGGAAGCGTGGTACGTGTTTGGGTACGGACTAACTCACGGGAAGCGTCCCGATGTTCAGCATAGCTTTTTGGTTCGACTTGTGTACTAACAAGTTATGAGAATTGAGTGGAATTGTAACGTTTGTTTTCCCTTTTTTGTTAGTTTCTTGTCAAATTCATCTCTCCCAAGTATTGCTTTTGCGTTCAGTTTTCCAAATCTGTCGGTATTTTTATTCTGGGACATCGTAGCTCTAAAAAATGTATTCTCAAATTATGCAAGTTAGATGTTTGTTTCCCTTACATAATGCCTTATTTGCTCATTTGTTGTACCCAAAACGTTCCCCATCAAATCTAGCTTCCAAGACCGTGCTTTTTGTTGTACTATTTGATTTTTTAAAAATAAAAACAAAAATTCGGCAAATTTTTGCGAGATTTTTCAAAATATCCGCTGAAATGGGTGTGGCTTATCCAAAAAGGAGTAATCCTATTGGTAGATTGGGCCAAAAAGTGGGCGTGGCTTCTTTTCGAGCCAGGAAAGCTTTTTCAGGGCTTTTCTCCATAAGGAATAATGTTGTATCAAGGGGGTCCCCCTTGAAAAATCGTCAAAAATTGAGAGCCTCGCCCCTTCCCCTGTTCCCAGCTCAGTTTCCAATTCCCGATATTCGAGCTCATGCTGCCGAAGCTACACAATTTCGAATATAGGAATAGGAACCTCGCCGGGAAGGCATAAAGTATAGAGCCATTTTATTTTCGTTTTTTTCACGAAATAAAGTGCTTCGACCGGGTTACGAACCTGCGACCTTCGATCACTAGGCCTGCGTCTTATCCACTCGGTCATACGCTTATATATTAAAGGCGTTGAAACTTCTATAAATCCAACATATGAAGTAAGCTGGTCTACCGTGTATGTTGATAGTGCTCGATTGTTTGATTTATAAAAATTTAAAATCCTTCTAAAAGGTCCCTTCATAAATTGTGAAAAATTGAGAGCCTCGCCCCTTTCCCTGGTCCCAACTCCCCTGCTCGGTTTCCTATCCCGAATATTCGAGCTCGTGATGCCGAAGCTTCACCATATCGAATATGGGAATATGAGCCTTGCCGGTAAGGCAGAAGGTACACAGAAAGGGAGCCATTTAATATTTCGTTTCTTAGACAAAATAAAGTGCAGAGATCGGGTTTTGAATCTGGGACCTCTCGTTCCCGAGTCATGCGTGTTATCCACGCGGTCATACGCTTATATCATACAGTTGTTGAAACATCTATAAATGCAACATATGAATTAAGGTGATCCATCTTTTGTTCGACTTAGGAGTACCTCGTATTCTCTAGAAGTTCACATTGTAATGCATTTAAAAATCCTTACTTAGGTTTTGTTTAAGAGTCGAAAGTATTAAAAAAATAATTACAATGCCATGTGTTTGGTTTAAAATTTTTATTAAAAGCTAATTCATACAATACACTTTTTAAATGACAACCTGTGGTCGCTATGCACCGCAAACTTTACTGCCATCAGTCACGTCCAATTTGAAGCCAAACTAAACAGTCATTGGTTATTTCACTTGGTTTTAATTATAGTTTTCAATTTTGGGATGAACCAAGTACCGGGTCAATTCATCTTGTTCTTCAGAGCCGAAAGTACTGGTCACTTGGTCGACAATCGCATTGATTTTCGTCATTTTTCGCTTCGGATTCAGACAGCAGCCATGTGTCGGTGGAAACTACTTCTATGGTAAATACAAGTGTTCAACACAAACGCACTAATCGCAAACTGTACCACTTTTATTCGGTAGCTCTTTTACCATACCGGACTACCGCTACGAGTCTCGGCTTGACTGTATGTTAAATACTGGTAGCTTTAGCGTTGCATGAAGGTGCATTACTAAAGGTAACTTTTGGGAATGCTAAAGGTAACTCTTGGGTAAGCTAAACGTTACCCATAATTTTTAAGCTACTTTTTGCCGAGGAGGCACTATCACTAAAACTAATTACAAGGACTTGTGTTTGCTTTAAAATATGTGTATCAATTAAAGCTCAACCGAATACGCTACACTCAGGCGAACTGCAAACTTCCCGTCTCACATTTCCCTGCAGGAAATGCATCCAATGCACTTGCCCATAGAAATCATAGAATTATATGGTCTCACAACTAAACATTATGGTACCTTGAACCTTGTATCAGTTAAATACTGTAAAATTGCCGGCATTTTTGCATTATACATTATGTTATGCCCAGGGCCGCCCAGAGGGGGGGCGGGTGGGGCGATTTGTCCCGGGCCCCAGCTGTTTGGGGGCCCCACCTTTGATTTTTTTGTACGCAAAAAACTGCTCAATACTTTTTTTACAATTTGTTATGTGCACAAAGGGGCCCCCATTGTAGGATCGCCCCGGGCCCCGTCTCACCTCTGGGCGGCCCTGGTTATGCCTGTATTTCGCTCTCCCGGCAAGAAATGCAACAATTTGCCTACATTTTAGGAAATAGCACTATCCCGCCAGAAACGCATTTGTTAGTCGTTCCTGTTTTTACAGTGCTATACACTGCCATTTAGTCATAGACGATAGACATGAGTGATCCGATTAATAACTTAGAAGGCATCCAAGATCATGAAATCGGGATAGAAAACGGTAGCACAATTGCGGTTTAAAATTGCATTATTAAAATAATAGGCTTCGTATTTATCGTTTATGTCTGCAGATTGTCAAGAACAAGAAAGTTTGTCTAAAGCAGAGCCTGCGTTTTATCGCGAC
Organism: Lepidurus arcticus; assembly: GCA_003724045.1. NCBI lineage: Eukaryota > Metazoa > Arthropoda > Branchiopoda > Notostraca > Triopsidae > Lepidurus > Lepidurus arcticus. The sequence continues at coordinate 18,298 of RJJA01000206.1, forward strand.
GCTGCTAGTTATTGGTCCCAAGTTCCTGCTACAGTAGACGGTGTCTTGGGTGGATATGGACACGTTTCTTCCGTTGATGTCCAAGGTTCCGAACGTTTTTTACGCGCCATTTCTCAGGTTATTACTTAAGTTACTTTGTTTGAATAGCTGTTGTTAATTTGATTTTTTTATTCTATAGCGACCAGAACGTCTGTTGAAAGAAAGAGCTTTGGATTGTGGAGCTGGAGTGGGCAGAGTTACAAAAGAATTTTTGAAAGATCATTTCAAAATCGTGGATCTCGTAGAGCAGGATTTTCATTTCTTGGAAGCTGCCAAAACTGATTTATCTGCGACGGGTCATAAAGGAAGATTTTTCTGCCAAGGCTTGCAGAATTTCCAGCCCGAAGAAGGGTATTATGACGTCATCTGGTCCCAGTGGGTTTTGGGGCACTTGATTGACGCTGATCTCGTAAAATTCTTTGAAAGATGCAAGTAAGCTTACGAAAAAAAAAAAAAAAAATCTTTTTCGTGTTTGTACTGAATTTCCTTTTTTTTATACTAAGAGTTCAACTTTGGTAATGCAACGTTTCTATTACTAATCGGAATTTTGGATTGTATTGAAGGATTGGTTTGCGACCAAAAGGCTATTTGGTAATTAAAGAAAACGTTACGGCGTCCGGTGAAGTAGAAATGGACCATACTGATTCTTCAGTCACTCGACCTTTGAAAAGCTTGATTGATTTGGTTAAGAAGGCCGGCTATCAACTAGTGCACCAACAGAAACAACAGCGATTTCCTAAAGACTTGTATCAAGTATATATGCTCGCTTTCAAGCCCAATAAACCTTAACTAAATGTCAACCAAACAGAAAACACGGTGTTATATTCTTAAAAAGTTAGAAAAGGAATAGAAATTGTTGGATATATCCAACAATTTGGAAAACTTGGACTATTTTTAAATAGCTTAAACATATGTTTAAGCTATTTAAAAATAGTCCAAGTTTTCTTGAGTATATAAAGAGTTGCAGTGCAAACGGTTTGTAGATTCGTGCTCACATTCATTTCACGGTCCAATTTCAGCTATTTTGGCATATGCTTTGAGTTTAAAAGTCAAAGCATTGCACTTTTAGCACCCTCTATAATTTCAACTTCATACACAATCGGAAATACAAACAAAAACATTGAAATTTGGCATGTTCAATACGAAAACCCCATTTGTATTAAAAGTAAGCACAGCATTCGTAAATTTTAAAATACCAAGTGTAAAACAAAAAGTTAAAAATCTGACTTAGGATCAGGAGATAGCGAACTCCATTTTGTTTCATGGCAAAACGTCGCACTTGACCAGCATAACGAATTCTTTTCCTTTTTACAAATATCCTCCATTTTATAAAACCTAGATCAAGCCCAGGAATCAAATACCTGCTTAAAAACAAAATTAATATCAAACATGAATCTCACCTTCGTAGAACAGAACTTGTTCCATTCGTTGTAGGTGACAAGGCAGAAAATTGGCGAGCCCAATTAACCCAAATCTTGGACCAATGTGGCACTGACTTGACTTCCCTTTGGGGACTATCCAGGACCAGGAAATCCCAATAAGCACTTACCGTATTATTCAATAATAAACCAACACGCCACACTCCTTGCCACACAGGAACATTAAAACTAAAAAAATCCACCTAAAGAAACACATAACAAGAATATACTTCAATTAAATTCCGTTTTAAAAGAAATAAAGTTAAAATTCAAAATAAATAAATAAATTATAAAAAATAAAAAAATTCCCTTGAATTCAAAACAAGTTTGAACTAAAGTAAAACTTACAACAGAAGTGTCCAAAACATGGATATTATGCAAAGCCCTGAGACGCGAATTAGGGTCCAACAATAGAAAAGTCCCATTTAACGCATGGCCTTTACTAAATTTATACATCACGCCCACTCCGGTCCCATTATTCAACGCCAAAATCCGATTGCGGATCACTTGTTCCTTGACATCATAATTAGACCCCACTGAAACCTCCTGAAGATTACAGTTCCGATAAATTAGTGTAATTTTAAAAGGCAAACGGACAAAAGTTGTAACCTCTAATCGTTGAACATGATTGGTAGAGAGCTTTACAACGTCTGCAACAGGTTGGATCCAAAACTCGTATTCCTGTTCGTCAATTTCTGTTAAAATCAGATCGCCTTGGTACTTGTCTTGAGCAAAATAGGATGTGATGGCCAATATTTGTGGTTTTCCTTTACAAACCACCTCTCCAACCGCTAATTCGACCTTAAATACACGATCAAATAGACCATATGATCTCTAATTAGTACTAATGTGCTAACAAGTACAATTAAATATGTTTTTTTATTACTAATTAAGCTTACCAGTGAGTTAGCCAACAATAGTAACGCTTGCGAACCGGACTGACCATCTTGGTTATGGTAAATATTCTCCCAATACGAATCCAACGACGTATAATTTTGCTCGATACCAATCAACGGTTCCAAATCGTTCAAGACAGTCTGGTCAATACTGGCATCAAACTTTCTCGCAAACGACAACATCAGGAAGCTCGTATGCCCGGCCAGAATCCTCACCCAATCCTAACAAAAACAATCTAATAGATACGCGAATTTGCTACAAATTAACGCTTGGGAAGTAGACACAAGGACTCCGTGTACCCGACACAAGGACTCCGTGTACCCGACACAAGGACTCCGTGTAACCGACACAAGGACTCCGTGTACCCGACACAAGAACGTCGGGCCCCGACACAAGGACGTCGGGCCCCGACACAAGGACGCCGGGGCCCAACACAAGGACGTCGGGCCCAACAGAAGGGCAACGGGCCCCGACAGAAGGACGTCGGGTCCAACAGAAGGAGTCGGGCCCCGACACAAGGACGCCGGGGCCCAACACAAGGACGTCGGGCCCGACAGAAGGGCAACGGGCCCCGACAGAAGGACGTCGGGTCCAACAGAAGGAGGCCGGGCCCTGACAGAAGGACGTCGGGCCCCGACAGAAGGACGCCGGGCCTGACAGAAGGACGCTAGGTCCATAATCTTTTAAGGCGTTTATAGATTTCGCGTAAAAAAATATTTTAAAAAATACGTCACAAGCAGGCCCGTACCCAGGATTTTGGTTCGGGGGGGGGGGGGGTAGTATATGATATCGTCATGGAGAAAAGACATTTCGGGGGGGGGGGGCGAACCCCCCCCCTGGGTACGGGGCTGGTCACAAGGAACCCGGACCCCGACAGAAGGACGCCTACCCTAACCTAACAAAACTTAACCAACCCTAACCTTGTGACATATGTGATAATGGACTTAACGTCCTTGTGTCGGGGCCCGGTGGCCTTTTGTTGGGTGCACGGAGTCCCTTTGTCGAGTCGTCCTTGTCTCGCGTTGCCTAACGCTTATTTATAACAGAATTATGAAACGGAAAAGCGTTTCTAAGCAATTCAAACAGAATTAAATAAACTGAAACTCAAGGTTATTGTCAAAACAGATGCAGTAAAACGCTTCCAATTCTTTACCTGGTGACGATAAACCATCGGACTGCACCCACACCAATCGACCACGTGTTTGTATTGGCACTTGCAGCCTAGGCTCCGCTTCCAGAGCGTGAGCCTCAGATTATGGTCGAAATAGGTCTCGCAAAACGGCGAATTGAGGAGCAAAACATGGAAAAAGGACTCGGCTGGCAGTAAAGTATAGTTGAAAAACTGCTTCAAACCGCTCACCAAAGGATCTTGGTTCGTTAACGCATAGTTGACGAACTCGCGACTCAAAATAACCCAATCGCTGCCTCCATCCCATCTCACGCCAGTGGGCAATTCTCGTTCTCCTACTCGCCACATCCGATACTCGCATTCCAAAAACGCCCGGTCCAAACCTTGCTTCTTAATGAAATCCGAAACCTTCCTCCCATGAGATTTCACGAAATTACGCCCAGGATTCGCACCCAAAAAATGAACCAACGACTCCACAGGCCTAAAAACAATGTCAAAATCAACTACTTTTGATTCAACAACATCAACAACAAATTATAGAAAAGAAAATAATTAGAAAAAATACCAAAAAAAAACAAAACGTTTATCTAAAAATCGGATGTTTATAGCTCAAACTTGATGTCTTACCTGATAGGAAAATCGGACTCACTTAAATTCAGCACAAAATCCCAGCTCCAGCTCAAGTTCATGATTTCCTGCATGGCATTGAGCAGCATTCTTAGTAGACTAGCCCCTCCCCATATGCTTGCAAACCTTTGCGTGGTAACTACCAAATTCTCATACCTCCCAGGCAGGTCTTTCAACGCATTAAACATGTAATTTTGGCGAGCATCAATGTGCAAATAGTAGTAGTGCTGCGGCCGATAAATGGCTTTCAGCAGCCGCTTTACTTGTCGCACTGACCGGCCGTTCAAACTGAGCAAGAAAACGACTTTCGAGGAAGAATTAGGGTTTACAGGGGACTCATCTTCGTTAATAGGCAACGAGTCCCTGAGATCCACACCCGTTTCGTACAATTGCAACGTAAAATTCCCTCCACAGGTCAATTTTCGCTCTTTCGGACAAGGCATTTTACAGGCTTGGTCCTCTAAGGGTTTATACAATGTTAAATTGGCTTTCCCACAGTAACATTCTTTCCTGAAAGTAAAATACATTGAAAATTGTATCAAGATTTCAAAAAGACGACAGTGTATACCCATATTCGACGCCAGCTAAGGGATACGCACTTTGAGTGCAAACTTCTATACATTTTTGGGGCGAATTATCTTCTAGCTTTACGACATGGTTCTTTAGTAGCCTTTTTCTGGAATCATCTGGGTAACAACCCAGAAACTGACCCACTTGTGATCCTAGAAGTAAATATTCATTTAAATTTGAGGAGGCTTAGAAATAATTTACCTTTCCGGAAGCAGTAGTTTGGTAATTTGACAGGGAAAAGAGCCTTGCCTTGGAGCAAACAAGCAACTCGGGTGATTTCTTGCTGGCATAATGGCGTTTGGGCGCGTTTCAGAGCTGCCAATGCAGTTCTGCCAGTGACTGTGCATTTTGAGTCGGAATTTTCGTTCGCTAGATCGTTTTCTTGGCGTTGAATCACAACAAGAGCCTATAAACAAGCATAAAAATAAGTGGAAAAGTTGCAGAGATTTGGGTAGACAATGTATACTTACTGGTGAAGCGTGGACTGGAACGAATTTGGCAGCTTGTTGCTGTTCTACATCGTAGAAGAAGGAAAATGCTAGAAACGCTTGCACGGCAAGCACGAATGCAGTAAGAACTAGCAAGGTTTTCGCCCTGGACCTGGCTGAGGCTGTGGAACAGTGTAAAACGCGCGCAATAGCCATGTGCAGACGTAGCGATGTTCCGTGGCCGGGACATAAAGGGTTAAACGCGACAGTACCGACCCTCTTTTCCGTCCTAAGTTGCGTTAAACACTAGCTGGAATCGTTCTTGTTCATGTTTCTACACGCCTACTTCCGCTAGAATTCTTTATCAACAAATTTTTGAAGCTAAATAACAGGATAACAAACACAACACTGGAACCCGACGTGTCAAACGTAAGCCCGGCAACTATCGATTACTTTAAAATTGCATCGAACTTTATATCGTATCGAGCTTTAGTTGTATCGTATCTGCAGCGCGAAGTTCAAATTATTAGAGGTTCATTTATTACAAAATTCTAGAATGAAAGGAAATCGGATTATAAAACTATAAAATGGCATGTAAACTGTAGTCTTTGTGTCAGAGCATACAAAAATATATTCAAGGTTATATATGAGTGAAAGTAAAAGAGACGTTGGTTCACAACGCGGTCCAGTCAATTGGCTTCTTCCCGTTTTTCTCCAAAATCTCGTTGCATTTCGAAAAATGCTTGCAACCATAAAAACCTCGATGTACAGAAAGAGGGGAAGGATGGACTGTGTTAAGCAAGAAATGCTTCTTCTACACTCAAATTTCGTAAGAAAATTTTTAGCACAACTGAAGAATATTTTTAAACTCTGTATACCTTGTCAACAACGGCAGCTTTCTTTTGAGCGTAAGCTCCCCATAATAGGAAGACAACACCGTCTAAATTGTCGCTAAGCCACTTAATGACCGCGTCAGTCAATTGTTCCCAACCTTTATCTTTATGCGAATTCGCTTCGTGGGCTCTTACGGTCAAGCATGCGTTCAAAAGCAAAACACCTGAAATGAAATCACAATATTTAAAAAAAAAATCAATTTTTAAAATTAAAAAAAATCAAAGCTATAGCACGCATAAAAGGAAAAAATCATAGGTCACTAATAAACAAATTTCTATAAATATTCTGGACAAAAAGTAGAAAGGAGGAATAAAGGATTATAGTAATTGTTTTTCCACCTTGATTAGCCCAATTACTCAAATTGCCATGATGAGGGGTCTGGAAGTTGGGGATATCGTTATTCAATTCCTTAAAGATGTTCACAAGACTAGGCGGGGGAGAAACTCCACGTTGTACGCTAAAGCACAAGCCTAAGACGATAAAAGAAAAAAAAAAAAACTTTAATTTTTTATGTTTCTAAAGCGGCGGAAGGGTTAATTTTACCATGAGCTTGTCCTACATTATGATATGGGTCTTGTCCCAGAATAACCACTTTAACATCATGGATAGGTGAACATTTCGTCCAACTCCAGACATCCTCTTCAGGTGGGAAGACTGTACACTTATTCCTCTCGGTCACAACAAAATTACTGAGCTGAGAAAAAATAAAGAAGAAAAATTAGGACAAATAATAAGTTATTACCAGCAAACTGTACCTTTTCGAAGTACGATTTTTTAAATTCTGGTTGCAAGGCAGCAAACCAAGATTCTCCGATTGTTGGATGCAAAACAGGCATTTTCTTTGATTGGAGTTTGATCTGAGCTTGAAGTTGGTTGGTTAAAATACGGCGTTTGGCTTCCGGTGAGAGTTCAATTGATGACGAGACATTATCGCTTCCATTTGTCAATTCCGACACCTAACATTTGAAAGCATGAAAGCACGATTCAAAAACGCTTGATCATACATAACTTTTGTAATAGTTACAATTAAAACAGAACGGGTTTTATTACCTCAGAAACTGTCTTAAATTTTCTTATATTCAGGCTTGAGACTTCTTCTGTTCTTGAATCACTTAAAGTTCTCTTTACACCTTGTAAAGGCTTAAAGAATGTTTTCAGAGTCTGTTGAGCGGGCATTTTCTGTTATTTTGGCACTTTTCGCGGGCTTCTTTCACGGTAAACAACGAACTACAAAGCCGCGATCCAGCTTATACCGAGCCTGCCCGCGAACCTGAACCGCGACGGATAACATTTCGGAACTTCCTTTTTTTCGGATCTTTGATCATTATCGTTCATTCATAAATGTATGTGGTTCAGTTCCGTTCAAATTCTGCAAAACTTTCATAAAGCTAGTTCCTGATCGGAAGGTCACTAAAGGTCAGTTCCAAATCCTAAGATTATATGGAAAACAATCGAAAAAAATAATTTAAGAACTATATAATGCTTAATAAAAGAGAACTGAAACCGAAAAACGCATTTATTACTTGTTATATACACTAACACAGTACCAGCAGAGCTGCAACGAGCGCGCTCGAAAATGTACCGAAAAATCGACTTTCGGTTCAAGGTTTAGTTCAGTTCAGCTCAAATGAACTGAACTGAACGGAATTTTTCCGACGAATAACAGTCCGGTTTGCGAACCGCTAAAAGTCATAACAAATCCCTTCGAAATTTTTATAAACAAAAACACCAAAGAATTTCTTTAAAATGCTAAAACCGAAGGTCTTAACCCAAGTTCTCTCCCAGGCCAATACAGGAGGTGTCCAGAGCACTTTGTAAGTCTTAATAAAACCCTTAATTACCTAACTAATTTGTTTTTATTTACATTTAGGTTGCTTAACAGCGAAGGGGCGTTACTGGCTTACAGCGGATATGGCGATAAAGACGCTCGTGTTACCGCTGCTATAGCTAGTAATATCTGGTCTGCCTACTCCAAAAATGGGCGTATTGCCTTCAACGAAGACAAACTAGAAACAATTCTCATCGAATGCATGGTCTAAAACGCTTCTATGAGCAAAACTGAACCGAAATTAACTAATTTTTTTCTTTTAGGAAGGGAAAGTCGCTATAACACAAGTCGCAAATCTTTTGCTTTGCCTGTACGCGCAAGAAAACGTGGGATTTGGACTGCTGAGCGCCAAAGCTCGGGCGTTAGCTGAATATTTGGAAAGTCCTCTCCGACAAGTGGCAACTGCTTGAAAAAGATCTGTGATATTTGTTTCTTTCCTGAATTCTAATAAACTTTCTTAATCCAAACTGCTAAAAAATTATATAAACTGTCAGTACATTACTGCACCCAAAAAAAAAGCCGAAATACAGAAAAAAAACACAACACCGAACAATCCAAACTGACTACGAAAGTGTAAAATCTTAGAAAACTCTTCCAACTAATGCCTTTTCACAGGCCACAAATTTGAGAACTCGATGATCTAGTCTGTTATCGTACCATATGATTAGAAAGAACATGTAAAGAAGACGCAGCAAGAGCAGGCTAGGCCTATAAGGAAGTTAGAAAAAGTTCCCTGAAAGAGGAAAAAGGAAAAAACAAAGCCTTTTCTTTTAAACACATGAAGGCAAGTCTGAAGAATCAATAGAAGAAAAAAAAAGGTACACAAATTGCATCAGAGGCGAGGCATGGGAAAATAGAGGCAGATAAGTCTTAAGTTTTTTCCAGCTTTTCGATCCTCTGGCCCCCCCAAATTGTCCAAAACCACCCCTTTAACTGTCGGTTTTGCTACAAATTGTGCGCATATCACCTACATGGCTTGGTTTTCTTCATATCCGTACCATCTTTTGGCGTTAAGAACGTAGTGTTCACATCCGCGAACCTTTCTGCTGTAACACTTTCGCCTTTTCGGATGGTTCCATCTCTCTTTCGGAGTGAGAGCTGGAACTCCCACATTCCCTCGATACGACGCATAGGAACTCCGCGTGGTCATTGTTTCCATAGGTATACTGTGATCCGATATTTACAAGCTACAGAATAAAGAGACATTAATTTACGTTTTCAGTTTGAGTTATAAGAACTATTCGATAAACATGCACTGGGATAGTGCACACCAGTGCGTCCTCCGAGTGCATCCGCCAGGTTTGAACGATGTACACTTGCTCAGGGTATGTCTTGGTTGGTCCGCGGAACAGCGAAACCAGCAATTGGATGCAGTTTTGTCGTTCCAGGGCAGCACTGGTGTTAACCCAGTGCAGTTAAACCAGGAACGTTCAAAGTTTACCTGTTCGAATTTCCAGCCATCAGACATGGTGGAAACCATTTGGGTTAATTCGTCTTCATGACATTGTAAAACTCGGTAGACATGTTTTCTGGAGCCTTGTGAAGGGGAATTTTCTCTCTGGTGTATCCTTTCACGAGTGAGACGGATAAGTTCGGTGATGTTGTAAAATTCGGCTTCTTCCAGAACGCCTTCTTCAGCAAGATTCTTGTCAATTACTAGTTTTCCATGGCGTAGGTAATTTAGTACAGGGCCGAAGTAGGTTGAGTCTCTGTCAATGAGATAAGCGCCAGTCTCATCCTAAAAGGAACCAAATTAAGACATAAATTAAAGAGAAAGAATGAGATTTATGATTTATATGAGCAAAATTAAATTTAGTGTTTACCCGGGCAGAGTTAAGTTCATTGTCAGCTTGACAGAGACGGTAGAGAAACGATTTTGGATCTCGACAAAGCGTTGTTCTAGTAGTTAGGAAGCATGTCCCACCTACGTTTAATTTGATCCATTCTTCTTTTCGCGAAATGTAATTTTCGGTACCGTTTTGCTTTTCGCACACCGCCATATTTGTTTTGTTTCTAACAGCGCTGCGGTGGATTATACCGTAAGATATTTGTAATTCAGGCGCGAATTTTAAACAGCCTGCTGGGAATTTTAAGGTTGATTAAAATTAGTAATGATGACAGAGGATCATCTGTAATCCTTGTGATCATCTGTGATAGTTTATAGTAATGGTATAAGGAAATTTTATTTCATGAAAAAAAATAAAAAACATTACCTTTTTAAATAATGATTAATCTAATGGCCAGCAATTGTCGTTTACCGCCATTTTAGAAAAATTTCGTCTTTTGGGCTTTAGCCTTGAGCAATGTAGAAGGTCTCAGGAAATCATTTCAAAACGTTTTGATTGGATTGTTGTACCGAAAGTAGTTAATGTAGATTTTTGGAACCTTCTCATTCCTTCACCCTTCATCTGAGATTTCGGTTGGATTGATACCTGTCAAACCCGAAAGACATAATGTAACACCGGTCGCATAGGTGTAAGATTGGTGTGCTAGTTATGGTACTTTTAGCAGACTACTATTTAGTTAATTTCTATATTAGGTCCGTTAATTGGGTTTCTTGTAAATAATTTAAATTCTCCCAATTAATAATTTTACGAGGATAAACCTGCCACCATGTCGGAAGCATGTATTAAGGAAATTAGTTGACATTTTGCCTTCTTAATGTTTATTAAATCAAGACTTAAATTACTTGATTCACACAGTAAAACGGTCACTATGATTTAGCATTCTTAGGCTATATAGGCTAAATAGGATATATAGGCTATAGGCTAAATCATATAGTGACCGTTAAAAATCGTAAAATTTCCCATATAGCCAGATAACGTATATCTTATCTGGCTATAAATATATCTGGCTATAAATACATAACGTATATCTTATATGGGAAATTTTCCGAAACGTAAACGACGAACGAAGTGCACCTGAAATCTTCTAGAATCTCCTAGGGTTTTTGACTTAAAACAGCATTGAAAAGGGATTTTCTATCTATTCTTTTGTTTAACTAGGTCAACCTTTATCTAGTATCGCGATTACAAAAGTTTAACTATACAAATATTACGGAAGTCTTGTATTTATATGCGAAATAACCCAAAAACGAAGCGAAGAGTCCGGTGACGTTCGTCAGATATCAAAGATGACAAATTCTGACATCTGATATCTGACAAGTCAAGTTTTGTAGTATCGCGATTACAAAACTTGACTTTGTCAGATATCAAGGACATCCTTAAGCTGGCTTTACACAGGCTTTATACTTACACTGGCTTTACACTGACGACAGACACCCACGGAAAAAAGCAGAAACTCGGCTTCTGTCGCTTGTGTGCCGACGCCAAAAGTTGAGCAGCGCTCAACTCCGTCTGTCGTCAGTCTGTGTGACTTTTTCTGTCGGTTTTTCTACTTTTTCTGTTTTTTTTCCGTGGGTGTCTTTCGTCTGTCGCGTGTTTCGACACGCCGATAGGCCAGTGTAAAGCCAGCTTTAGTAAGATAGTAACAAACGCCACTATAAAACAGAACGCAAAAGTTTCTGCGTGACCTGTGTACCACATTTTTCTCCAACTTCCACACTTTAACATGGGAGACCAAGCTTTTCCGATTAAAGCAGTTCCATTTGAGCCTGACCGCGATCAGGCCATCAAGAAGGCCTACCCGAACATCAGGGACGGATTTTTGCGAGGTGAACCCGGTGGTCATGTTGCGCCCCAGGAAATATGGAGTTTAGCTCCCAAAACTTACAATTTCAAAGTCAAACCTGATGATGTTTGGCTCCTTGGCTTCCCCAAATCTGGTAAGAGTGGCATATGTTCCGATTCCCATATAATTATAAATCAAATCTTAAGCCTAAATACTTTGTACTTAACACCTAAATTATTTTGTATAAACCTTTAATTATTTAGGAACGAACTGGGTGCAAGAAATCGTTTGGCTGCTTAATCATAACTGCGATTTTGAATTGGCCAAGTCATTACCTTTACTTCAACGCGTGCCTAATCTGGAGTGATTTTTTGAATATTTTTCTTGTTTGATCCAGTTAAATTAATCACCGTAATTGACTTAGACTTAGAAGTGCGCCTCTTGGCAATGATTTGAACAATGAAGAACTTCAGAAACGCATGCCCCGGGCAATCCTGTCTTTAGAGGAACAAGAGGCAATGGAGTCACCACGTCACTTCAAAACACATTTTCCGTTTCATTTACTGCCGCCAAATTTACTTGACACAGCCAAAGTGGTTTACTTGGTCCGCAACCCGAAAGATGTCATCGTGTCTTACTACAACCATCACAAACTCCTTAAAATGCTCGAGTTTAATGGAAGCTTGGAAGAGTTTGCTGAGTTTTTCATGAGGGATGAAGTTTCCCGTGCTCCATACTTCGGAAATGTGCTAGAAGCATGGAACATGCGGAAACATCCTAATATGCACTTCGCATTGTACGAAGACTTTAAAAGCGTAAAGCAATTTTAAAGAGAAAAAAGTTGGGACTCGAGAGTGTAAAAATCTGTTCTTAATTTCGTAGAACTTACGTGGCGAAATTGAAAAACTGGCGAAATTCTTGAACCGCTCCTTAAGTGAAGATCAAATGGAACAGCTGCTCCAACACTCGACCTTTGAAAACTGCAAAAAGCACATCAACCACCTAGAGGTTATGAAGGACTCGGGATTCCTGAATACGGGTGTGGAATTTTTTCGAAAAGGTATACTATTAGGTTTCAGAACTAGTTTAAAAAGGGATGGAGTACTAGCATAACTGTAATGTTCTGGAATTCTATAGGAAAAACGGGGGATTGGAAGAATCACTTTTCGCCCGAACTGAATGCTCGCTTAGATGAATGGATCCAGAAAAACCTCTCCAACACGGATTTGTCCTTCAAAATGGAACTTGCGTGTCAAGATTAAAACGTAAATGTAGTAAAAATTTACGACACAAGTAACCGTAGTTATAACATGGATTTTCCTTACAGATAAGTTACTATCCTAAGCCTTTCCTTTCCTAATTTTTTTATGCAGAATGAGTAAAACTGATAGTTAATTACATTACAAAATAAAATAATTTCTTTAAACTTTGACTCCAGTTCCTATGCAGATGTCTGTTAACTTCACACAAAAGAACAACTCAACTGAAATGTGACTACGTAAGTCATTTTAGCTTGCAGGTTCTATAGTTCTACGAGAATTTTGAATTTCGCGCCCAAACGGGCATTTCCAAAATGGCGGCCGGTCATAAATACATTTTAAATAGCACGTCTTTCCCGTCATTGCAGTACTACTTCAATAAGGAAAACCGACTCGAAGGCTTAAAGGTTAAGTATTATTTTTGTTCTGGTTAACAAATGTTAAAGGGACGGACATTTCTAGAACGGTTTTTAGATACATATTCTTACATCAACAAAACTTGTGAGCCGGTGAACGAAAGTACAGGAGACAAAGAACAAATACCAAAATAATGTAAAACAGGATATAAACTCAAATAAATCCAAGGCAGGCCTTTAATCCCCACCTCAAGGCATTCAACAAATCTGATTTACTTTTAATAATTATATGAAAAAAATATACTCGCTTAAGCGTAGTTCCACAACTTCATTTGATTAATATAAGCAGCCATGCCTCTCAACTCTGTAAATTGCACAACAGTGCCTAGCCGCCATTCATTTACCAATGAAAACTTCAAAACCGAACAAAACGTCATATTTTGTTTATGTTTCAGGTATTGGGCTGTGGAGGCGGGGCCAGGGATAAAAAACCCGACAAACGTGGACAACTAGGCGACCGAGTTAAGTCTAAAGATAACAAATGACTTTGTCAAAATCAACAGTAAAATCTCCCAAAATTTTAATAATTTCCCTCTATTTTCTAAACATGATATTTAATCTTAACAAATAACGAAAAATAAATACCAGGAAATTAGGAAATTTACCTCTGCCTTTGTAAAGCATTCTAGCCAAATCCCTTGGAGGGGAAATAGCTCGATTTGTGTTCTCTCCTTCAACAGGTTTAGATTGCCATACCACGTCTTCTAATCTATTTCGTAAGGCTTCCAATTGGTCCGGACGTAGAGGTCGATCTGTTCTCAAAACTCCTCCCACTTCGCGGCACAAGGCATTCAATTCATCTTCTCTCTAAAAGAATGTTATTTTTCAAAAACTCGCAACCAATTCTTCTAAAATTCTAAATCGTTCTATCAAAAACCACTTAAAGAATTTCACGATAGATAAGACATCACCACAAAGGCAAAAAAATAGTTAGTTTCGAGTCTTTACCTGCCACGTGTCTTGCAAATTGGTCCTGAGCTGAGCAACATCTTCATGCGCAGCCAAGAGCTGCGTTTCTTTGGCGCGAAGGCGCATTTCTAATGTCGCAGTTGCTTCAGCCGGCGCTGCCTTCAATTCGGCCTCTAAATGGACTCTTAATTGAGAATTTCTGAAGAAAGAAAAACACGTAATGCAACAGCGACAAGGACAACATGCTTAAACGTGACTACATGCATCAGCTGAAAGTTATACAGTATTATATAACTGCATGACAAGTAAATCTTACCTCTGCTCCAAATCGTTGATTTGAAGGGAAGCGACACTGACTTGTTGAGCCAGTGTGGCTACTTTTTGTTCCAAAGCTGCAGATTCGAGGCACTTCAAGGAATATTTCTCGGATAACGACAGGATTTCCTGTCTAATATCTTCCAATTCACGCCTGAAAAGTTTTAACAACGGTTAACATGACTCAATTATACACTAAAGGAAAAGCAGAAATCATGTAAATTCTAAAACAAAAAATAAATGTAAAAAATCCCTCGGCAGTTATACAGTATTATCCAACTGCACTTAATTTTAGCTCAAACTGTAACTTAAAATGTTTCAAGTTTCAATTTACTCGTGTTCTAAACGCAGGGCATGAACGTCATGGGCAGTACTCGTTTTCCTTTGTATTTCTTCCTGGATCTTGGCTACTTCGCGCTGCACTTCCGCTTCATGAGCTTTGCGCATGGCATCCAAAGCTAAAAAAGAACCGAAAAAATATACGGAAATTCCATACCCATCCACATCAACAATTGCGTAAAGGATTTACTAAAGAAATGTACGTTACCTGCTAAGGTAGCTTGCGTTTCTTCCTCCAACGCTCGATCTTTTTCTGCCAACAAACTCGACACTTCCTCTCTATGTTTCTCCTCCAACTCAGTAACGGCGCGTTTATGCGCAGATTCCATGGCCATCATCCCCTTTTCCGTTAAACTGCGCAAATGCTCCATTTCTGCCTGGTATTTTTCTCTCATTTCTTCGCTTTCCGCCAAATCCACCGATCGTTTGACTCGACTCGCCTCATCCATCTGCGCAGAAATACGCAAAATCTTGTTAACCCCTTTCCCTTTTGTCTATACCCTCCAAACTTACCAAACGACTGAAATCGGCTTCATAATTCAGTTTCAACTGCTCGCAATGCGCCTTCCAGTGCTCACAATTAGGGCACTGGCCCCGCCCACTGCTAGCAATCGCGCAGAAATCTGCCCACGTAGCTACCTGCGCATTCCTGGCGCTCCATAAGCTATCTACTGCGCAGAAAACATCCACATTCCCTTGTTGCGCGCTGTTTTGCGCAGTAATTGCGCACTTTTCGCCTTGCAGCCACGTCAAATGACCGTCAATGAGCGCTTTATGCGCAACAATTTCCGAAAACTGGCTTAAACACGTCTCAATATCATTGTTGAGCTGGCAATTCACGTTGGCCATCATTTGCTCCAACTCGGTGGGTGTGGCCTGCCTCAAGCGCAGCAGAACAGCCTCATATTGGTTGCTCAGCTGCATTACTGCCTCTTCCATCTCTTGCCGCAGACTATCTTCGACCAATTCACACCGGGCAGCCATGGCCTCTTGCTGTAAAGGTAGTGCGCACAACTGCGCAAGCGCTTGCTCCTGCCCTGCCTCCTGCGCATACACTTGCGCCATACGTAGCATGGCTTGGCGCACGTCCGCCATGACCAGATCTTGATGGACGAGGATCTGCGACAAGTTCCAAGCTTCGCGCATTTTGACTTCCTCGACCAACACGTCCGAGGTTTCACCTAATTTCCAGGTTTCCACCGCGAGTAAGTTGGCGATTTCTTGCAATTTTTGAGCCTTATACGTCCCAAACAGCGACGTTAATCTCTGTTCGCGTTCTTGCAGCGCTGGCGGCAGATTTACCAGTTCTGCGCTATTACTGGCTTCGCGTTTGGTGTCCAAATGGTCCATTAAGTGGACTAATTTGGTGGTCAATGCCTGTAAGTGGAAATCTGACTCGCAGTTTGCGTCCATCGGCGCTTGCGCCAGATCCTCGGATCCCTCTAATGCGCGCTCCAAGCTGCACATTTTGTGCAGCGTGAATACCGCGTCACGGGTAGTAATATTGCGCATAAATGCGCTGGGATCTTTGGCCGACGCGCCAGTCATCCACTGGTCAAACAAACTTAACTCTGTCGCCAATTTCTCCGCGTTCCATTGACGCAATGTCTGCGCATTCCACTCTCCACGCGATTTCCACTCTTCGCGTTTCGCGTAAAGCCCCATGAATTTGTCCTTGAGCAATGATTCTAACGCAATTACTGTCGCGTCCACAGTAATTGCGTTAGACGCAGGTGACGTCACCATATCCCTAACATTAGCCAACTGATTGGCCAAATCTTCCAATCCTAACAAACGCAGTTCTCCGCGCACAGAGTCTAACCGTTCCACGATTGCGCAGTCTAATGCGCAAGTCGCATTACCTCGACTGGGCGCAGATTTCTTTGTTGGTGACGCGGGTGGCTTTGTGGTGCTTTGCCTGAGTTTGGGAGTTTTATCCTCGACTGGCGTTGCGCGATGCGCAGGTTTGGGCGAGTCCGGAGACTTGACCTGCACATGCGCAGCTTTTGCGGCTTCGCTGTCCAGCGATTTGCGTCGCAGACGGAAGGATAAGGTGGATTCTTCAAAGGAACGCGATTTGCGCGGGGTTTTCGGAGAAGAAATCGCGCTAGGACTGGTGCGCGTTTTGGAATGGAGGGATTTGGACATCGGAGGGGGAGTGGCCTCCGTTATGGTGACCCTTTGTTCTAATTCTAATGATTCCTGAGTGATGGGAGGCAACGATTCTCGGCCTTTTAAGGACAAAGATCGTCTGCGTTCTTTGGATTCGGCTTTGGTTACTTTAAGCTGCAATTGACGCACCTAACGCGAAGATATTGCGTAAAGTTAATATACACTAACCTTAACGGATAATAATTTTAATGTGATAAAAAACTGAAAAAATAAGGTAAAAAATCCTGGACTTAAAAAGAGTGTAGAGCGATTCTAATCAATGAGCTAGCTGATTCAATCATACAGAAAGTTTAAATAAATAATTCAATAGAAAATTTGCAAAAAAAAATTGCAAACTCAATACAGAAACGGAAATGAGCATTGCTCACTCCGTTTTAAATAGTAAAAAAAAAAAAAAAAAAAAAAAAAAGATTGCAGGAAGTGGCGATTGGAAATGGATCAAGTACCTGTTTGTCAGCTTGCGTTAATTTGTTGGTCAGATCTTGGAGCCGGGAAGCGGTTAAAGTATCGCGATTCTGTTGTTCCTTGGTTAAGGCTTGGACTTGTTGATCTAGGGCCAAGTTTTTGACTTCTTGGTCTGATAATGCGCATTCTGTGTTACGCAGTTCGCGTTTCAAGGCGCGGATTTCTGCCACTGCCTTCTGGAATCGACACTGCAGCGCCGAGTACTTCTCCGCCAAACTAATAACGAAGAAATAAAGCTTAATATCACCGATTCTTTCACAAAAATGCGCACTTCAAGGCAGAAATCGCGACATAAAGCGGGAAGATTAGGCTTACGCAGTTTTGCAAATACAATCTTACTATCGCATAACTTAAAAGCGCACAAAGGGTGAGCTTGTATCTGGAAAGTCAGTGGAAAGTTCCTTGTACATTTTTTTTCCGCTAAATCTTCGGAAGCTTTTGCGCAATTTCTTAGAACAATACATCTGCGCAATACCATACAGAAAGGGTACTTCAATCTTACTACCGTATAAGTTCACGGCTAAAAGGCACAAAGGATGAGTTTGTAACTTAACATTGAACGTTACTTGTGAAGAAAATTTCGCAAAATCTTCGGAAGCTTCTGCGCGATTTCTTAGAACAAAGAAATGGTTCTTACTTATCGCGATCGATGGAATCCAGGTCAATAATATCAACGTTGGTTAGATCTGATAGTGAATTGAGTCTAGGCAAGGATTTTCGCGATGAAAATCTGGAAGACGATCCTTGCAGAATACTCGCCCCATTTCTGCGCAATTTCTCGTTTAGAATCTCATTCTCTTCGATTCCGCGCTGCAATCGATCCTTCACATCGCGCAACTCCGTTTCCAGGATTCCGATTTTGGTGCTAAGCTCTTCGTTTTCCTCTCGACGGTGCTCCAACGCTTCATTTCTGTTATCTAACAGCGACTTGAACTCGCGCACCAGATCGCGCAACTTATAAACTTCCGATTTATCCGCTTTGGCGCGTTCCTTATTCTGCGCCAAGTCTTCTATTACCCGCGTATTCTCCAATCGCAGTTCTTCGTTCTGAAGCTCAAATTCCGCGCGCGCTTGGCGCGCATGCGCCAACTGATTCTTCCAATTCTCATCGTTGCGCAGTAATTCAGCAACGCGCTGCTCTTGCTCTCGCAATTTCTCTTGCAACGTGCCCAAATCTCCCACAATAGGAAACTCGTCCAATGTTGATCTGCGCGAACTCGAACGCGATCGATCCCGCGCTTTGACTTTGGATAAGGGCGTGCGATTGATAGGTGGGGACGGGGGAAACGCGGTGGGCGTGGGGGTAGGCGTGGAATTCGCAGAAGACCAAGCGTCCGTTTCGTCCATATCGGACTCTGAAATTCGCGCAGGCGCAACCAACGCCGTTAAGGCCTCGATCCACTGCGCACGCAAACCTGCCGTAACTGCGCTGAAAGTATGCGCAATTCCGGTGCACAACTACGAAAACAAAATGCGATCATGAAATATAAAATTAGATAATCACAAATATAATTACAACAGTACTAATGAAAAGAAACTTGAAATACTCCTGGACTCCTCTCAAGGCTCCCGTAACCTTAGCATCTAGATGCAAAACAGTCACAGATGGCACTGATGTTTGTTATTGTTGTGTGAAAGCCTTCACCAAAGTACACATAACAAAACATCCCATCACAAACACCATCCGCATCATAAACATCACAGAAGTACTTATAAACATTACTTGAAATACTCTTACACTATTCTTATAACGATTTTTAAAATACTAAATATTTCAGTACTAAGGCAAGAAAATAATAGAATATTCATTACCGTTACAGTAAACCCGTAATTGCGATCTACATCAGTAGACTGCACTTGACGTAAACTGTCCAATTCTAACGTCCCTTCTGCGGCATTTGCGTCCTCAGCTCCTTGATCCTTGTACCAAGAAAATGCTGTAGCACGCAGAACAAACCACCACCGTTGCCAAGTCTGAAAAGCCAATGAAAAATTCAGACAAAATTATCGAAATTCAGAAAAATTAATGAAATTCAGAAAAAATTAAAGAAATTCAGAAAAAATTAAAGAAATTCAGAAAAAATATCGAAATTCAGAAAACATATCGAAATTCAGAAAAATTAACCGAAATTCGAAAAATTCAGAAAATTTATTAGTAATTTAAGCCAATATTTCTGCGTACTTTGTCCTTGTTTTGCTTCATTAAGTAGCCTCTCCGCGCATTCACGTTCTCAACTGGCGTCGCTAGCCTCCTTAGAGGATTAGGTGAGCAATACGCAAGCGCCGGATCCAAGACACACCCATCAGGGTCTCCGCGTACTTTAGCATGCGCAATATCTTCCTCTTTCTTCTCCGACTCCATTCCTTCACATGCAATTTTACCTGTAGAAATAATTTTAAAAATAATTAATAAATATTATATATTTTTTTTAAATACAAGTAACTAAAAAAAAAGTTAATAAAAACTCGCCTTGGTCCGACGCATGACGTTGTAAGGGGGACATGGGTCCCCTAACGTCTAACTGCAAGGACTCTAAACTCTCGTAATGTCTACTGTGCGGTACATCCGCCATTTTCTTATAAAACGGCATATGAATACCACTTTTCCTCCTCTCTTCAGTACTGACAGGACTGCGCATGGGTTCCACGAAATCGGTGAGTCCCAAAACTGACGCAGGCCTTGGCTGCGCCGAACCAGGCGCAGTAACAGAACTGGCGTTAGACGCTAAGACCATTACCGACTGAGGTCGCTGCGGAGGTGGCGTTCCTGCCACGCCCCTTTCTTTTGGGGTCGCCTGTCTTAAGGTGACAAAACTGCCATTTATTTGAGGCGAAACGACCGCATAAGCACGTTCAATGGGCGTGGCTACTACTGCAGCTGCATGCATATCGACCTTCTCTTGCGTTTTGCGCAGTTCGCGGTTCTCTTTCTTTCCCGCGCGTCGTAACCGGAAGATCGACGCGTCTAAGTCCGGTTGCGTTGATGTGGGAACGGTGGGCTCTTTGGAATCGATCAGATCCTTAGCATCGATTTCATCGTCTTTGGCATCGGAAGCTGTTTCTTGTTCTTCGCTTAGATCCTTATGACCGAGCTTACGACGGTAGTTCGAGCCAATGGCGGGTTCCGTTGTGCAGGAATGGAAACGCGGACGGATCAACGGAGGCGTTTCAAAGGGCTGGACGACTTTGGGCGTGGTTTGGGCCATGGTAGTAGCTTTCCCTCCAGGAAACGTTGCGTTGCGCTTATTACGACCAGACTGTAATATATTTTTTCCACATTAATTGAAAATAAAGCGAAATAATGGCATTTTTATGGAATTTTAAAAGCGCTAAATTGCAAAAAAATATCCTAAAACATATACATTTTGATTATGTAAAACACATGTAAGTTCTGTGGGGTGAATTTCGAGATTCAATGAGGAAAACAAGTTCAAGTTCAAATCTTAGCTTATTGATGGGAAAGAGTCATAGATGGCACTGCTGTTTGTTATTGTTTTGCAAAGCCTTGCGTAAGAAAGTAAACAAAGAAATAGATAGCTAATTGCCGGCAAAATTTCTACGCTTGTTTTGATTCTGACAAGTACGATTTATCACCACAGTTTGCTGTAGCAGCACAATGTCCCGAATCAAGTCGTCCAACTTTAGGAACAAGATTTCTCGAAAACGACTGTCAGATTTAAAAGTAATTTGAAGCACGTTTTCTTTTGTTAGTAGCTAGTGCAAAGCCAAAATACAGATTTCTAGGTAGCGTTTTTCTCCTAGTTGCAAACTTCATCTGCATATTGCTAATGTATTACTCATTGGACAAAATGTGCATTGGTTGTGCACAACGTTAGCAAGCTCAAGGTTACTGTCAAAGAATTTTTTCACTAAATGCACGGGTTTTCTCAAATAATTGTTCCGAAATCCCCGTGCTAACCGCCTATACCGAGCTAAGTTATACGGGAGCTATAATACGAGAAAATATAAGATCTTGGCAAGCAAATAAAGTGGTTGAGTTTAGAAAGTAATCGAAATCATCACAAAACTAGAACTAAACTTGTAAAAACCGGCCTCTAATTTGAACTTTGCTACACAGAAAAGAAAACAGTGTAATACTAACTGAAGAATACCACTTCAAGTTTTAAAAAAGTTGTTATTTAGGATTGAATACCGCAGTTTTGATTCCTTAAACGGCAAAATCAAGTAGCTTTGATATCTTTTAACTTTATCGCAAATTGAACTTAAATTTCCGGAAGTCTTGAGAGTAATGTTACACTTTCACTAGAGCACAATCCCACGCTAAAGACTGTCGCTAAAACACTCAAAAGAAATTCTTCAGAGCGCTTCTAAGCTACTAAGCTACTTTTAACTGCCTCACAAGCCCATGGCGTAAGAACTGGACTGAATCCTTGGGAAAAAACAGCGGAACTAATCGAATTTACCTTGATATTAGTTCGCGGAAACATAGAGAGGACATCAAACCACCACTGGCATTCTTCCCGGGAGGTTCCTTTAACAAAATGCACGCGATCGGGGGCGGTCAACGCCAAGGAGAAGGTATGGCCGGTCACTTCCTCTGCACTCGATACTTCCACCACTCGATTCATATCAATAATGGCCTGAGGAACCGTCTCGGGCTGAAAAATAATACAAAAATATATTTTTTTGTGGTAACCCAAATAACACGAAAACCATACACAACTCGTCAAAAAATTTCCCCATAACCCACATTTCCCCAAAATTTCAAATAAATAAATAATCAAGAACAGTTAATTACATTTTAATTTACTTCAAATTAACTTACATGATCATCCACCGCGTAAGTCAGCTCCCCATCGTCGTACAAAACAAACCACCTCCGCTGCCATCGCTAAAAAAAATTAAAAAAAACATTATTCAACGTTTCCAAAATAAATTAATAATAATTTCAAAAATTAATTAATTAGTTATACCTTGGTCCGGTTAAGCGGAATCGAAAAATCCCAGTCAGGTGCCGCGAATAAATACCCACACTTGGCAACTTTCCGACTCGCCTAAGAAAACAAACAGGAATTCCACAAATTAATCCAAAGATTTCATGAAATTTCCATAAATTTAATCCTCCAACGAAGTTCATTTCATATGCCCTCGATTTTTTCATATGAAATCTTTCGATAGGGTAATAAGAACCTAATACTTTCCCCAATTTTTCCTTATTTTTAACATTAAAAAATAAATTTAAGATAATAAATAAACATGAATATATTATAAATGAAAAATACATATGAAGAAATTCGCTATTTTCCCAGACATTGAGCTTGAAAAGAAGCTAAAATCCATCACATTTTGAATCAACGTAGTGTTTATTCACAAAAGTGATAAGCGAAGGTCTCTAGAAAGTATTTGCTTACAACTCTTTCCATATAAAGGCTATCCCGAGCCAAATAAGCGAGGATGAGGTGTCCAACCGCGCACCTGTTTTTCTAAAACCCAAACTTTCCCTTCCTCAGGGCCGCTAGACGAATCGAGTCTTCTTAAAGCCTTGCAAAGTGCATTGTGCTTCTTCGGTTTGAACAATCATGTGGGGTACCGTCTACCGTTCAATTTCACACGGAAGAAGGTCAGGGGCTTTCTTTCTGTCTGATACGAACGTTATTAAGCTCGGCATAAAACAATAGAATTACTAATAGAATAGAATTACTATAGAACTCCTATAGAACCCTCAAAAAGTTAAAAAAAATTCTGTAAAAAATCTTTTTCTAGCTTAGAAGTTAAAGAAAAGTGTTTTCGCAAACTACTATAGCAAAGCTTGCTGCATAGAAGACTGTTTCCGTTCATTTTGTCGCAAAAAGACCTTTTCGATATTTCTTCTAAAAGTATTAATTTTTATTAATTAAGTAAAATACAACGCATCTGTATAGTAAAATACAGTAAAATAAGCAAAAAGTACAGCGCATCTCGCTCAAGGCGAATATGCCTGAAACGCAGATCTTATCACACCGGCGCTAAAAGCGAAAATCCGTTAAAAAAAAGTTTTCTTTCACAAAAACGCAAAAGAACCTTTTAAACATTGGCTTAAATCCATCTTGGGACTGGTTTAAGATCCATAACTTAACTTCTCCCTTTTCTTCTGTTTGTATTCCCCTAGGAAAGGAAGGGTGTAGCTAAAGAATGCAAATGAGGGTCCTCTAAACTTCTTTCCTTTTCTTTTCATCTTAATGGGCGTAAGAATTTGGCTCGTATAGCTGGTAACACAATCCTAGATTATCTCAACGACTTTAAATGAAGACTTCCTTCCCAAGTTTTCACACTTGACAACTTCCTTTTCAAGTAGACAACTTCCAGAGACCTTCAATTGCATTCCAAAGCTAGTAATTACTCCAATAAAAGGATTATAACACATAAATTGTCATAATATACACATTGCAATTCATAATAAATTCTAGATATAAGAGGATTAACACTTACCCGATTATTTTCCAAGGCTTCTTCA
Organism: Lepidurus arcticus; assembly: GCA_003724045.1. NCBI lineage: Eukaryota > Metazoa > Arthropoda > Branchiopoda > Notostraca > Triopsidae > Lepidurus > Lepidurus arcticus. Next base: position 42,087 of record RJJA01000206.1, read on the forward strand.
CTGTGCTCGTTTTTGGGCTTAAAACAGTTGGTACATTTGCTCTTGTTGAAGATATTAGGAGCAAATTTGCGACACTCGGCTTTCGACATGCTGCCCATTGCTTGCGAATTTTCTGTCGCGAAAATAGCACATGGGAAAGGGCTCAAAAATCCTCTTCAGGCAGCTTCAGAAATACCCTGGGAAAGGAACATAAGAGTAACTAAACGCGGTTTGGGGTTTCTAAACTAAGTAGAGAAAGCCAACTGCTGCTACGTGCTGTGAGGTGCGAGCGAGCCAGCACACCCCGAAACTTGCCACAACAAATGTCAGCTTTAAAACCCAATGGTTGAGAATTAAATTCGGTTGTTTACCTTTATGGTTCACTAAATCTCTTCCATACACTCCGCAACTCGTCTAATTACGCTTAATAAACGTAATTTCAGCACACAAAATGACAGGTGCAGCGCAGAACGTCAACATTGCTAAACAATCGATTAAATGCACTCAATCGATAGAGTAGTTTACGCGCACTTTTCAAACTTTACGCAACGGTTTCTCGGCGTAAACTCGTTTTCCAACTTCGAAACTCACTTTTTCGACGATTTTGTCAGCCAAAAGATAATACATATGTCCGGAGTGTGGTTTTCTCAAGTAAAACTATGCACTAGAACGTTCTGGGCTGTTTTTATAGGATTCTCGCAGTTAAAAATCAGGATAGTTGTGTTTTCCAAAAAGCAGTTCTCTTTGAACTAGAGTTTCTCCAACTTTGAAGAGAGTAAAAGCCTGGCTTTCTTCCCACGGTTCAAGCTAGTAAAGATCCATAAAGCCTTGCAAGAGTTGGGAAAAAATTGCGAAGAAATTGGCACACTAAGCACAAAGCAAGGAAGGAAAGTGTTGGGCACGATCGCGGACGTGTTCTGGCACTGTTTGGCACACGATAACGCTTTTAATACCTGTGTATATGCCAAGCGAACGTCTTGAAAAAACACCTCCGTCGAAATTCCGAGTGCCAGCTACTCATCAAAGCATCACAAATGGGCGGGACGTTTCGTCCGGTGCCGTAATTCCGTTATGCAAATCCAAAAATCCTTCTCCTTCACTGAAAACGAAGTTAAAGCCATACAATTCCTTTCCTTCTTCCCCCAAAGTCCAAAATGCAACTTATGGAACCTTTTCTACTCACAAAGTCGACTGCCTGGCCAACCTAACTGTACTTGACTAAATACTCACCTAGAAAGGAAACCTTGTTATAAGCTTCTTCCTTTTTCCTTTTTTCCTCGACGACCAACAAAAAACAAGTATCCAACCACAAGGTGCTGCTGTTCTCAATACATTTCTTTTTCCTTTCCTACTTGTTTTTTAATACACGGTTCGGGACACAAAATAGAACAGAACGTGCTCCAGCGTTTTCTTCTCCCAGGATCGTGAATCCCCTCTAGCCCATTTGTATATTCTAACACCAGCAAAACTCGAAAAACCTGTTAGCCAACTACCTCAAGGAGTCAAGGATGACACATCATTGAGTATATACCGTTAAAAGACTGGAAGTAGCCGCCAGTCGCACTATTTTCGCCTGGAAATTGAAGAAATAAAAAGCCCAAATAAAGATGAAGCAAAAAAAGGAGAACGACTCACGCACTTGAGGGACGCTATAAAATTTTTACTATCATAATTATAATTATACAAGCCTTGTAAAAGGGCCCAGACCAAGTTCACAAAGCTGGCAGGAAGAAGGCATAAAATTGGGTGGAAGGAAAGAAAAACGTTTGCATGTTGCCTTTCTAATATGGTTAATTGAATCCCAAAAAACACTTTTTATCCTTTGAAACCCTTTTTTCTTGCTGCCAGAATAAGATTAATTGAGGTTTACTTTTCTGGGAAATGAACATCAGTAAAAAAATACAAAAAAACAACATGGGAGCTACCTTGATTTAAAACGAAAATTGTTGTTTTCGGAAGTCTAGAGTTCAGTTCCAAGTCAGATCAGGAATCTTGGGGGGATTTTACCTTTTTAGTTTAGTTTTCTTAACATGTTATTCAACAGCAAAACCACAAGTTTCTTCAACGGCTTGGGTCAATTTCTCGTACATCTTTTCGTAAGAGGGATATGGTGGCAAATCGAGGCGGTTAAAACATGTATGTGCTTTGGGTAAATTCTCCACGGCTGTATCCACTAAATGCAAAGTAAATAGTCGTGGACCAGTAGCTCCAGTGGAACCTAAACATAACAAATTCGGCTATGAGTTCCAATATTAAACGGAAAGGTTCATAATCATCGTTAACTCTTGATTCCATGGCCGCCTTAAAATTACTTCTGGAAGATTTAGAAGTCTTATTAAGAAAGACCAATTTCCGCAAGATAAGACGCAAACGTAGTACTAATCATAAGAGATATCATAGTAAATATCACATGGATGTCCTGAGATAAGTTATGCCATAATATGTGGATCATTGTGCCCAAGAAACAATGTAAACATAACGTAGGTTAACACAGGCTATCTAAGCCAATCACAGGGCGAGTTCATCAGCTCGCATTTCTCAACGCTCCCGGGAAAGTGTACCATTAGCAGTGTACCTTTACCCAGCAGTAAACAATAAGGCAAGGATGATAATATAATATCGCATGCATGATAATATCCAATAAGTTATAATATAAAATACGACTTCAGACAGTTATAAAATGGTGTTACAACGATACGATGCTATCATTTATCTGATTCAATGAAATCTATGAGTTGTCGCAAAAAGTTACTGCAAGTGAACTAAAACCGTCCACAACTGACACATTTTATGACTTGTTACGGTTGTCGTAACTTTTTTGGACTCTTACTATTGTTAAAACGGTTATTATTGCCTTTCTTATAACAGGTGTGAAGCCGTTTTGTTACAAAGAAGAACATCGAACTTGAAAAACTTCGATTTGGTCAGCAAAAAAAGTCCTAAAGATAGTCCAAAAACTCGCTCTGACTTCCTTTCACGGAGTAAAATAACTAATTTCGGTTATTAAAGAGCATAAAAAACCGTCTACCAGCTACAGAACTATAAGGAAATGTCTACGAGGTACGAAACGAGAATCACAAACGCAATTTAGAGTTAGAGGGAAGAAAAAACGTTACCTTGTAGGGCTTTGAAACCTTGTAAAGGCACTCGAGATGAGCCGGTGACAAATTGCAAGACCCGGGCACGCATTTCCTCGCTATACGAGTGCAGAATTTGCCAAAACCACTGCACCACAGGTATTTCTGCAGTACAATGCTGCAAATGAACATAATTTGAGGTTATTATCAAATCTTCCCAAGCGGAAAGCAAGAATATCGTACTTTTAATCGCGTGTTGGCTTGCCAATCTGCTAAATCAATCTTGGTCATGCCTCCAATAATTAACTCCAGTTCTTTCTCATCAAACGGACGTAATAAGCTCTGCGGAATAAGTTCGTTGAACCCTTTTTGCAATGCTAAAAATTGCTGCTCAATTCCACGCATAAAACGATACGAAACGTACAATCTAAAACGAAATACAGATTAATTTATTATTCAACAAAAATTAAAAATCCTGATCTACTCGAAATAATAACAAAAAACGTAAATTACTTGACATATTCCTTCTTATTATCATCAGTCACCAAAATGTCTTTTCCTCCCAATTTGAGTTCATGCACTTGAATGGCCCCGTAGCTATCATGCTCAACGCTGAAAGTGGTGTCGATAATCCCCGTAATATCACTTTCCCTGCAAAAAAACCACAATAATTTAAAAATGAAATATCTTATATAAAGGAAGAAAAAGATATCCTTACAACATCCACGTCAAGGACCTATGAAGTTCAGCGTCCACAGTCGTAATGTCATCCAAAACGATGGGTTTGTTGAGTAACATTTTATAAAACGGCTGAGTGAATCTGCCTTCCAAATGATGCCCATGAAAGACTGCCATGCCCATGATTCTCCCCACAAAATGGAAATACGACAAATGCTCCTATAACAAATAAAACATTCATTCAAATAATTCACAAAATCGTCACAAATTGAAAATTCCCCCCCAATATTTGTAAATATAATATTATACACGAAGAAATAAATGGAATTTAAATTACTGGATTCACACTCGAGTCCGGGTTGAGTTGCAAAGTGTAGTTATCTTCACGGCAGTAGCGGAACAGGCCATAATATGGGTTTAGCATATGCTGAGACAAGAGATGAAGCCATTCGCGGGCAATCCCGCCATAATCCAACCCTTCTTCACCCCGGAATTTGACCATGAGCCTCTTCTTGAGGTCTTTGGGTCGCATCTTCATGACTAAGCGATACGACTCCTCCAGGACTTCATTGCGGGACACTTCTAAGCGACAGTGACCACTCTGCGGCTGCGCGCCTTGTAATTCGGATCTCAGCGCCTTCATTTTCGCCACCAAATCGCGCTTATAGCGCGGTAAAGCTTCCTCTGGGCCGTCCGGAGGACCTCCAACTTGCGCAGTCCCTTGCGCATGCGCAAGCACCGGCTCTGGAACGCCAGCCGAACTCGGCAACACGTTATTGTTGCCCCTGCAGAAAGGTAAATACTTAGAATGGCCTAAAGAATAAACTGAAATAAACTGAAAAAATTTAATATACCCAGAAGAGCCAACAAGAGGCGTGGCCAAACGAGGGTCAGTGAACTGCGTCGTACGGTTGTTATGGTTCACGAAATAGACGCGTCCGGACGTTGTATGTCTCATTTCCCAACCAGGAGGCAGTGGACTTGAACTAGGCGAACCGGCCGATCCACGGGGGGCGTGGCTTTCCCGCAACTCCTTCGGAATCCGAGGATCGTACCACGAACTTACCCCTGTGGGTACATGGTAGAAATACACTTGTCCTTGTTGGGTTGTGCGCATTTCTGTAAAAAAAAAAAAAAAAAAAAAACAATAAAAAAAAGTTTTTTTAAAAACATAGTAATTATTTTATTTTAAACATGATTTTACCATAGCCCACAGGCAAATCTGGCGGTTGAGTTAAAGTTGACCGGAGATGCGGCCTGCTTCGGTGACTCCGCCTTCGCGTGGAAGACGAAGAAGCAGACTGGGCAGTAGAAGGGGGCGGGGCTTCGGTTTCATGCACTGAATGACGTCTTTCACGAGTGGAATGGGGCCGCCTCTCCCTCGGGGCATTGACATTAGCAGTCGAGGACGAAGCTGGGGCCGAATTCGCCTCACAAACCGACATACGGTTTTGCTGGTGCCGAGTACTGGCCGTACTGGCCGTCAAACTGCTTGAGTTGTTGTTGCCGACGACTGGAGGCTGCCATTGGGACGTTTTGCTTTGATGGTTTACATAATAGAGACGCCCACCAGGCGTTCGACGTTCTTCCCAGCCCGAGGGCAGACTTACTGGGTTAGGAGGCGTGGTCGGGTGGGTGGAAGTGGGCGGAGAGGGTGTGGACGAGCACGAGACATTGCCTAACGTGTCTGCAACGGCCACATGAGGCTGAGTGGCACCACAAGATTGCTGGTGGTCACGTGACAAGAGCGAAATGACGATTTGGCCCTTTACAGGGTCTTGGTCCTCTGCGTTGGCCTTGCACAGGTCTAATCGTTGATCTAAAGACGAAACAAAAGCTGGTTAACACTTATTCAGAAAGTAAGATTACGTTGTAATTAAGGAAGTATATAAGTTAAATTACATCCGGTGTCTTTAAGGCGATGGATGGCATTGGACATAATTCGTACGCAGCCCAAGAAGCCACCTCCTTCTTTCTTGTGAATTTTACGGTGATTCCAGACGCTAATCGTAACTGCATCAGATTTGCTTATATACCTAGTATAAAGGGTACAATTAAGCAAGTTTCGAGGAACCTTTGCGGGGATTTTACAGGTCATAATGTTGATTCCATTTAGGATCCAATGTCGATTTACATGTATCCGTACTGTGACATTGTCCAGAGCCTTCAACGCTCACCTTGGCAAAAGGATCCGGTAATCCTGGAAGGTAAACCATTCATAATGAAAATTTGCATACATTTACATTTCCTTTTCCGAAGAATGTACTTTTATACAAAAGAGAAGTAAATAAAAGTTAAAAAAGCTCCGAAATATACTTACTAAATAGATCTTTCTTGGAGAGATTCTTTGCGCACAAAACTATAAAGAAAAACAACGAAAATTTGATTATTTACATTATGACGTCATTGACAACAAGTTCCTTGTAAATGTATATACAAACGCTGCTAGCCACTACTACATGGAACAGCCACGTGTATATGTTTCCGTGGTGTAGCGGTTATCACATCCGCCTAACACGCGGAAGGTCCCCGGTTCGATCCCGGGCGGAAACAGTTATTTTTTTTCCTTTTTTAACCCTTCAAAACCTTGTTTATTTCCAAAATTCTTAACCAACATTTAAATATGATTTTTCTCAAGCTAAAAATCGTTTATATCCCCAAGGAAACAATTAAAACTTAATTAAAGCCAATTAATACGTCTCAAACTTCCCAAAGTAAGGTCGTAAGTACGATCGAGCTACGACAAAAATAACAATTATTATTTCTTACTTTTTCCTGAACATTGAGACCTTTCGATCGAACTTTAGATCTCAGAATAAGCCTTCAAATTTCTTCCACGAAAACAGACCAATTAACTCAATTAAAAAGGTATAAAAAATATATTAAAAACCCAAAGGAAACTGAAAACCCCGTTTGAAAATAAAATAGTTTCCTGTCCCCCAAGACAAACATAAAAAAAAATAAAGTGAAAAATGGCCTCGAGGCTTTTTCTAGACAGGAAGATGTGTTTCCGCTGTACTCAAATTGCTTCCCAGATTCCCAGACGTTCGTTTACGCAATTAGGGAACTTAGGCAAATGTTCATATTCTGCTCTTTTGCATGAAAGACGCCGACAGGTGGGGAGGGGAAGAGAGAAATTAGGTAGCGAAAATCCTAACAAAAACAAAAAATGAAGACACGTGAACGTGAAGAGAGCTTGAGAACCCTGGCCAGTCGAGTGTAACGGTTCATTCGGTGGCCTGGACGGACCCAGGCAAGGCATTTTTATGGTAATGAACTTGTCATGCATGAACATAAGAACCAAGTTAGCATTTTGACGCTGGTGCTGTTGCCTGTTCCTCTTCTCTTGCACCATAAAAAATAAATACTTTTTTTTAGCTAACTTAGATTCCCGATAACAGTACTTCACCTAAACAAAGGCAAAAATTGAACCAGGAAAAGGTAAAGAAGTAAGTAAGAGTTACGCGTGATTAATACGGGATGGTGAAAGGCGGAAAATGTGTTACTTTGGGATTAGTCATCGATTTGCATGATTAAAACACGAAATTTTGGTCCGAATTTAGTGAAAAACCATTGTAACTGCTTTCTCTTTCTGGGAATTGTGTTATCTAAAGTAGACTTAGAATGACGGAGAATAATATAAGCTGTCCCAGTCATAGACTGGCACAGCTAAAAAGAGGTGTATTAGGGAGTTAAGGTGGTTAAAATGGGGGGTAAACAAGGAAATCAGACATGAAGAAAGCAAAATAACGTACTGGTGAGGCGGATTTTAATGGCCCCATTTCTCCGTGATATGTCACTGTTGGACATTCCAAGTTAGGTGAGAGTTATCAGCATTACAATTAGCTATTTGATTTCACTTGATTACAACTCAAACGCACTCGTAATTAGTCCATAAAAAGGCTGAAAGACGCGCACCAAATTCACTTGCAACCAACGGGAGCCATGACACAAGCTTAACTATCGATACTTTACCGTTCACTGGCTCCATTCCCTCATTCCCATGTATGTTCCCATGCTCCAAATCGCCAAAAAGCAAGAAATGATATCGATTACTCAGGAATCGAGGTATTGTCGCAATTTCCTACAAGAATCAGAAATTAAACCGACTGTAAGTTTTACTATCGATATTTCGGCTTTTTTTTAGTTTTAGACATGATTTTAGACGAGAATCTATGTTGCGAATCGCCACCGGGACTGGAGGTAATCTGAGCCGCGAAAGGCGAATACGGAAAAAATCCTTAAAGGCCACAGTTGATATTTTTTGCCAAAAGATGGCAATGATGTCATACCCTAATAATTTGGTACGACATCAGTGCCACCTTTTGACAAAAATATCAACTACTTCAAGTACACCGTAGCCTTTAACTGCCATAACAACAAATAAGACAGGAGTGGAAACAAAGTTTTGTGTGAAGCTTTTAATTAAAACGTATTTACAATGACTTCTAATTTGGGCCATGCCCAGCCAGTCAAGAAGATGCTGGATGAATTCAATAAAAGCGTCGGAGCAAGTCGTCCACGGCCCTTATTGTTCTCCAAGTCAAATTTGTCGAGGAATTCCAGCGCGTCTGCTTTAGCCACCAAGCTCCAGTTCGATGATACTCTGCAATCTAACAGTAGTTACCAGTCCCAAGCCTCTGGACCTCTGAAACGATCGATTTTGGCAGACTCAGAGCCTTTCCCCAAGAAAAGAGCCGTAGATTTCGCTGAATTTGGTAAAGATACCCGGATAGAAAAGAATGAATAAAAGTATTTTATATCTTCGTCTTCTTGCAACTTTATATTGTTCGCAGATATGGTTAAGAAGCAGCTGAGGGATAAAGAGGTAGAGCTGATTGATTATAGGCAGCAGATTAGCCAATTGGAGCTGAAGCTGATCGACATGGAGTCCAGCTTGAAAAAAGCTGAAGTTCAACACGACGCTGCGTTAAACAAACTTCGATACGAAGGCAAGAGCAACATTGAACGCATAGAAGACCTAGAACACGAACTCCAGCGCGCTCATTCAGATTACGAAGACCTAATTGAGACCCACGAGTCCGTCAGCAAAGAGAACAATCGCTTAAAGTCTGTGTTGACTCAGACAAAATTGGATTTTATGCAACAGAAAACGTCGTTTGAAAACCAACTCCAGACGTCTACTCACGAGCTTCAAAGCTCTCTGTCGCAATTGCAGCAAAAGTTCGATGCCTTGAATTCGGAATCCGAACTCAAAGATTCACTAATCAAGAACCTAGAGGAAGACTTGGAGCAAATGAATTCTGGTCGAAATTTGTCTTTCCAACCTGATATTGATGCCCTTCAAAGCGAAATGCAGGTCAAGACCCAAGAGTTGGAAGCTTTGCAGCAAAGATTGGCGCGAGAAAATGATTACGAGAAGCTGTGGAACCAAAACAAGCAAAGACTCTCCAAATTGGGTGAATTGGAGAGAGAATGTGAGCGTTTGAGGGAAGAGAACTTGTTGTATCGACAAACGGCAGATAACGTGTCGGTTTTACAAGAGCAAATTACGTCATTGGAGTTGCAGAGAGAGAAAGCCACGTTGCGAGCGTCAAAATTCGCGCAAGCGCAGGCGCAGCTCGACAAATGCTCACGAGATTTGGACCAATGGAAGCAAACTTTGCAACCGTACTTACCTGCCGGGGATGCGAACCCTTATTCGATTGCTAAATTTATTGATGAACTGAGATTGAACGAATTACAACTAAAAAGCGGATTGGGGGATCTGAATTTGAGGTAGACTTTGAATTAGGTGCGTTTTTGGGGTATTTTCTAATGGGTTCTGGCACTTTAGGGTTCGGGAACTGGTAAGCGAGAAGGAAAACGTCAAACTTGCACCTGTGGTGGAGTCAGATCCTAAATTGGAGGAAACTGTCAAGAACTTAAGCGAACGTAACAAGAGTTTGCTGCGCAGAAACCAACTTCTAACGCGGGTAAGTACAATGGAACAAGTTCTGAATGACTTTCCTTGCAAATTCGAACGAATTTTTAGATCTAGTTAGTTCCTTTAGTATAAGTAAGTTACGAACATGAAAGACAGGAGAAGTTTCTAGAGGGTCACGAATTAATGTGACGAAACGGGTGTTCTTCCTGGTATTTCTAGGAAAAAGAGTGTTATGCAAGCATTCTTTCGCAATATGAACGAGAAGTAACGTCCTTGGACCTCGATTCACCCGAAAATAAGCGAATCCAAGAGCTGGAAGCTTTACTAGAATACTATCGAGCCCAATTGAATCTACGGGAATCTGAAACTGCGCCTAAAGAGTCCTTAGAACCTGGTTGGGAAGCCGAGAAAGAGCAATTAATGGCCAAGGTTAACGACCTGGAACTTATTATGAGGATATCAGGAGCTTTTGATCCTCGCACAACTAAAGTCTTGCACTTCAAGTAAGATGACTTCCAAATTCCGAATTGTCTGACTGAACTTCGTAACGATTTTGTTATTGTAGGGATAATCCTGTAGCTTTGCTCCAGAGGAAGAGGGAAGAACATCTGGAGTTCCTTGAGAAAGAAAATGATGCCTTGAAAGAACGTGTTAGACTGCTACAGGAAGGCCAAACTCAAGATTTAACGATGAATGTGGCGTCGAATTTAGGTGAAGCTAACTCCAAGCAGGTTCAAAATTTGCAGAGTCAATTAGAGAGCGCCGAATTACGTTTTAAGCGCGTGACTGAGCAGTTTACAACGACTTTGTCTTCCTATCGTGAAGCAATACATGATTTAACCGGGTATAAGATCGATCGTAAAGGAGATTCACGGTACTTGCTCACCTCCATGTTTTCCGAATCTACCAACGATATTCTTCATTTTGAGGTATGCAAATCGTGCTTTTATGTTGTACATACCTTCATTGTTTATGTTTCGTAGATTGACAAAGCTGGTAATACGCAGCTCATTGATTCAAGTTACGCCTCCGAGATTGGCCATCTAGTGGAAAGTAACTTAAATAAGTACAGATCCGTACCTGTCTTCTTAGCCACACACACATTAGACTTATTTCAAAAAACGACGGTTATAGAAGAAACTAGCTCAACATCTTTCGGCTAAGAAGATTGCCAGTGGTATTGATTTTGAGGATGTATTTTGTAAGGAGGTAAAACAATGATATGTCCAACAACTGTTTGTAATGCTTACTGTGTTAAAAATAAATAAAGAGAAACATTCATATTTGCCAGAATTGGAAGAAATTTGAGGTTTTCGGAAACATTATTTTTACTTTTAGTTTTGAAGAGGTAAACATGGTTTAGCCAGTCGGGCAAGCACACGCCGTTTTGGCAGTGACAGGAATATACGTAGGCAGGGCTAAAGCTTGGGGACGTAGGCTTAACTTGTGTAACAACGCTCGAGCGACTGTTTGGAATGCAGTTCCTACATTGAGGCCCGTTTTGGCGGAAGTTTCCATGAAAGTCACTTGGTACTCGTTCGCTAACCGCTCGCCGTCTTCTGGCTTCACTGCTCGGTCCTTTTCTAAGCAGTCACATTTGTTTCCTAGCAAAATTATCTTCAGAAACATGCCAATTATTCTTCACAAAATTTTAAACTGCAGTGAGCACTTTAATAAGAAACTTTCTGATATCACTAGCAATCATATCAGGTTAAGACCCCCAGAGATTGTATGTTAACTAATAACGCATTCATTTCTTAAAGTTTATTTCGCAAAAAGAGCCCGAGTTTCAGCAAGAAACCGAAATTTCTGCTGTACTGTCGCCATCTATTGGTCTATTGGCTTGTTAGTTACGGTTTTTGTCCATTACAGTTTTGTTAATATTATTATTATATGTCAGTAGGTGTAATTGAGCTAGAACTCACCTATTAGCATAATAATGACGTCTTGATTGGCGTACTCGCTAATTTCTGCCAACCATGCTCGCGTATTGTCGTATGAATTCCGATTCGTAACGTCGTAGAGCAACAACAAGGCTAGAAACCGCACAAATTAATTTCTACACCCAATCCAACCCGAAACGTACCATGCGCATCACGGTAATAGGCGTGGGTTACACTCCGGAAACGCTCCTGACCCGCCGTGTCCCAAATTTGCAATTTCACCTTCGATCCGTCCACCTCCAATACTTTATTCTGGGAAAAAGAAGATGCTCGAATTAGTTTTAAAAGACAGCAGCTTACACACGACCCGCCTCCATGTCAAAATACCACCTATATTGCCCTACTAAAATTTTCATTTCCAATTACGCTAAGCCTGACAAGTATAAAACAAACTCCACCTCTTACATTAAGGTGCCTCAATTGCTTGAAATGTTAAGTGCAGCACCTCTTCAAACGTTCGCAACACTATACCCGTGTCGAAAAGCGTATACTTTTTAACCACGTTACACATAACTTTTGCCCCCGTACCATCTAGAAATTACTACTCTAGAGGCTGTAAATTGTCCCTTACGCGAAAATCAATGCCCACGGTAGCAATAAATGCTCCCGATAAGAAGGTTCCGTCACGAAACCGCACCAGCAGACATGTTTTGCCCACAGCTGAGTCTCCCAGGAGCATAACCTTTTCATTATTCAACCCCAATAAGGGAAAACGAAAAAAAACAGGGTCAGATCAAGGAAAGATGAGCAGTGTATAATTAATTTAGCTTGCTAAAGAGAAAATAAATACTTTAAACGTCTCTGTTATCTTTTCTGCGTTCTTGGGAAGATTATTATTAAATGAGACCGTGGCAGGGGCACTGGGATTAACTGAGGTGAAGGTTAAGCTCCCTGAAGACCCTGTTTTCCTGCGAACTCTAATTTGCTTGTAATTAGCTCGTTCGTCCACTTGTGCAGCCATTTTTTGTTTACTTGGGAAGCTTAGTTTAGAAAATGTCACTGATCGTTTTGACAGGTTATGTTAGGGATAAATTGGCTGTCAGGAAGTGGCTTTCAAACTAACACTCCCCCTCTTCACGCACATACGTACAGATGCCACACACGCAAAGAGAATGAATAAATATAAAGGGGAAAGAACTAGGATTGAGGATGATAAGAGAAACTCACTTCCACCCATCTGTTTCAAAAATCTGAAGCGACACTTCAACGTAAGAGTTACACGATGAGCATCGTAATCCTATCCCACAGGTGCGTTACTTTTCATTAAATTTTAGGCCACATTTAATTAATATGGTTTAATTGAAGGAGCAATGTACTTTAATTTGAGAAGGGAAGTATCACTACGTACTGTAAAGCCGATCCCAACAGTGGCCGCGAAAGAACTGGGTTGGAATTTGCCGGTATCGAACTGGACGAGCAGGGATGTTTTGCCTACTCCGCTGTCGCCCACAAGGATTGTCTGCGAGAGAAAAATGGGAAAATATTAGCGAACAATTTAGAAATTCCTGAGTTGTCTTCGATATATATTTCCCCACATCGTCCTATACTTTAGTTTTGTGCTCAGTGTGTGTTTGCTCACGGTAAACTTTAGGTTCTGATAGTTTTCGATACTGATAGAAACTTAGTGATAGACGAATGGGAACTTATTGAGAACTTATTGCAAACGAATGTTGTTAAGAAATACATTATTTGGTATAAAAAATTGACTTTCGTATTACAACGGAACGTTGAATGTTGAATCGGAAGCTATGAAAATAATCGAAGGTTTCTAATGAGAATCCTTTATTGATGATTATAATCACTTCATTTTTACTATCGAACAGGACTACTTCTCCAAGAAAACAAACTTTTCTCAATAGAGGAAAATCGAACACTTGGAGTGTTCCAAACTAGAAAAAATAAATAAAAACAAGTGTTGTTCAAATTAGTTAAAATGCGAATGAAACTCACTTTGTGAATCCGTTCTTCAGTCAAGCTGCTACCGTAGGATAGATTAGTGTAACTATAACCAGGATAGCCGGTGCTTTTAGTTGGGCTTGGGGAGGGACTTCGTGGTGTCAATTCCTCTAATCGCACTTTAAGTTCATGCGCTGATGGTGGGTAATAGCACCCTCCTAGACCGACCCACTTATTCTGAGTCCAGTCCACTGGGGACTTGACACTCGGTGATTCGAAGACATCATCTGGAGCTAGTTCTTCTTCCATTTCATCAGCTCGGTTCTACAAAAGTAAACAGAAATCCTTTTCAGAGCTTTGGAATTGTGGTCAAATCCACCATGAATTTATACTCGAGGTGTAACACTGAGATTGTCGAAGTTTAAGAACTAAAGTTGAAGCACTGGGAAGGACACTTGAATTAGACCCCAGGAAACGATTTTGTTTTCCCTCAATTCGAATAAGGATCAATTGTTCTGCTGTTGCAGACGACTGTTACTGTTTGGCAGGTGTGGGGTTGGGGTTAGCACCCGAGGAAGCCAATCCCCCATCGATTTTTGAAGCTACAGTTGGCGCATGCTTCCTGCATGCTTAAGCAAATGTCACTGACTGGATCTTGGTTATTTAGTACCGTCCGCGGATTCAGACCACTATTTCTTGTTTTAGACACGGCATTTCTAACTCTGAAAGATATACAAACACATGTTTGAAAGCAACAACTTTAGGAACAATTTTCTTAATATTGTTAGAAGCTAAGTTTTTAATTCAGATCTGTAATACAGTTTTTATTTAAATACAAACGTTATGTCGATGTTATTGATTACCTGCAGTGATTGATTAACAAAATGATGTGTTAACCGTAACAAGGTTAATTGAGGATGAGATTAGGCGGAGTATCTCTGGAATTTTCTTGGAATTTCCTCCGATTTCTTTGGAATTCTTTTGAGATTTCCTCTGATTTTTTTGGAATTCTTTCGAGAATTCCTCCGATTTCTTTGGAATTTTTTCGAGAATTCCTCCGAATTCTTTTTGGGTCGACCACCTTAACCAATCATTGAATACCGATCCAACAACAAAGGAGTAAAAGTATTGGTTACCTTTTAAGACTTTTACTATAAGTAATATTAGCGAGATCTTCGAATGCTATGAGTTGAGTAAAGACATTTTACAAAAACAATTTGCATCTAAAGACGAGCGCTTGATAAAATGATCGGTGACTTTGAATATAAAGCATGTTAATGACACTTTCTATGAAAATAGTATCGTTTAGTTCGTATTTTCTACGTGCTTACACGTCTAACGCCAGAAAATTGGATTATCACTTCAATTGGTATTTCCCTCCCATTCTCAGGCGAACATAGGGAGGAAGTTCCCTAGCATAGGTTAACTTTTTCCGTAGACTTTTCACTTTACCCTCATTATTGTGTGCAGACCTCTACTGAGAACAGTTAGACATAGGTGTATATTTGGTTGCTGCGTTCTCAGGATATATGGGTCTGTCGCCAATGCCACCTTTTGACGAAAAATAGTCAACTACTTGAAGTATACCGTGGCCTGATTGTCTTCAAGGTTAATTGAGCTTTCTTTTTATGTCTTCGGAACGTTTATTTCAGTAATTCTTGGCGCAATCAATTTGTAATTTCAAAATACCTGAAAATCACAAACAAAAATCGTACACTACAATTACATCATGCGCCTGTGAAAGTATTGGTGTCACAATAATTTTCAAACGGTCAGCTGCGCGATGAGGCATTGGATGAAGAGAATGACAAGAGGATGCCGAAGCAACATAGAAAGATTTGATGTTTTAAATTTAATCGCCATCATTTTCCGATATAGTTTCTTTACTGCTACACAAAATTAATGTATTAGCCAATCGAGATTATGAATTTGAGAGCAATTTTCTTGTCATATATACGACTTGCCTCACATTAAGATTAATGTATTAACGTGCCAAGAATCTTAATTATAGTGTCTGCTCACATGAACATAAATAACGTACAAATTAGAATTGGGACACTCACACGATACGAACTAGGAATTAAACCTACATCATGAATTAACATGAGCTTCTATTGTCAACATCTGTTTGCATGATATATAAGGCCTCCGGTAGAAACAAAGCACATCGAAGATATATTGAGAATCCCCGTTCAAAGCTTTGACGTCGTTTACGACTACAAGTCTACAACGATGTGGTTCCCAGTTATCTTAACACTGATACTTTGCTACCTCACCTACAAATACACTGCTCGTCCCAAGAATTTTCCTACTGGTAAATAACATTTACTCCTATACTTTGAAATTTCGTTTGTTTTAGAAGTTTTCTAATTGTAATGAATTGAATTGTAGGGCCGTGGAACTTACCTATCGTTGGATATCTGCCTTTTCTGGGCCTTCGTCCCTATATCACTTTAAGCGAACTGTCGAAAAAGTACGGTGATATATTCAGCGTTAATGTAGGGAGCCACCGTACTCTTGTTTTAAGTTCGTTTGAGCTTACTAAGGATGCTATGAAAGAAGATTCCTTTTTGGGTCGTCCACCTTTACCGATCATCAAATATCGATCCAACAACAAAGGTATGGTTACCTTTTAAGACTTTTACTACAAGTAATATTTTG
This sequence comes from Lepidurus arcticus, assembly GCA_003724045.1. Lineage (NCBI taxonomy): Eukaryota > Metazoa > Arthropoda > Branchiopoda > Notostraca > Triopsidae > Lepidurus > Lepidurus arcticus. The sequence continues at coordinate 58,208 of RJJA01000206.1, forward strand.
TTTCGTATTGAGCAGGAATAATCTTCTCCGTAGGGCACAATTGGTTTGAAACACGTCGATTCGTGCTGAGACATTTGCGCGAGTTAGGGTTCGGCAAATCCAGTCTCCAGGGTATCGTCCAAGAGGAAATCCGCGAGTTAATTCAATCATACAAGTAAACAGTTTTAGCTTTAATAGCAAATGTTGAGATTGGAATGACTTCCGTGTTTTTTCAAAATATTTTACTTTGTCTTTCTGAAAATGAAAAAAGACTTAACGTTGGCAAACCGGTCAAGTTGCAGAACACGTTTAATCTAGCAGTGCTCAACGCTTTATGGAATATTATATCCGGGAAAAGGTTTGATCAGGGTGATCCAAAAGCGAAGGCCATCATCAATACCTTTTCCAAGTAATGGTTCCCTAAATAGAAGTTTGTTTATCCTCATTATTATCTTCACATTATTGAACAGGGTTGTATTCGAAAGTGCTCCTTTTAGTTTTTCGCGACTTGTTCCGATAGTGGCGAAGTTCAAAGGTCTCCCAAAAGATTCAATAGATTTGTACACCGCCATGAAGTCAATGATCAGAGTGAGTATAAAAGATGAGAAATGGGTTTTCCATAACTTACACAGTGAGAGTAATTCATTGTTTCATGTTATTATAGGATAATATTAATGAACATAAGGAAACCCACACTGAAGGAGACACAAGTGACTTCATGCACGTATTTTTAAGTAAAATTCAGGAAGACGAAGCTCTGGGAAAACCCACTCCTTTTACTGGCGAAGATGGAAGTAAGATTGAATAGCCGTCGTATCTTACTTTGGCACTATTAAATGAACTCTGTTTTGCATAGTGGCTAATTTGATAGTCAGTACGTTGGATTTGTTCAGTGCTGGTTCGGAAACGACGTCGGGCACTCTAAATTGGCTTTTCTTACTGGTGTCTGTTTATCCTGATGTTCAAGAAAAGATACACCAGGAGTTGGACCGAGTTGTCGGCTTGGAAAGACTTCCTTCTTTGGACGATAAGCCCAGGTACAATAGTCTATATATTCATATCGTACTAATCGTATACTGAACAACGGACATGTATGTGTCAGCTTGCCGTACACTGAAGCAGTACTAATGGAATGTCAAAGGTTTGCTTCCTTGCTACCAACCTTAGCACATCAGTGCACTGCCGAGACGAGTAAAACCGTACCTTATTTCTATTTTCGCTTTGTTTACAAGTTTTCTACACTGCTAGAGTTCAAGGGGTACGTCATTCCTAAAGGTACTATTATTCTGCCGAATGTGTACCATCTATTACACGACCCTAAGGTGTGGGAGCGTCCAAATGAATTTTATCCAGAACATTTCTTAACGAAAGACGGCCAAGTTAAGCACGTGGCACAATTTATTCCGTTTGGCGTTGGTAAATGTTTATTTAATTGTCTTTAAGCCATAAACTTGTTTGTAAAATTTACTTTAGGAAAGAGAGCGTGCATCGGAGAGAATTTGGCTAAAATGGAATTGTTTCTTTTCGCCACGGCCTTGCTTCAGACATTCAAGTTTACTTTGCCGGCCGGTAAACCCAAACCAACACTCGACGCTCATCCTGCGCTGATCGTTGTTCATTGTGAGCCATATGAAGTGGTTTTAGACTTGCGAGTTTAAGCCTGAAGTTATAAAGCCTCGCTGGCTTTGCTTCTCTCGATAGAAACTTTATCGTAGTTTAGAAGATCCGATAGATTAGTGTCCAAATGTTTGTATGTATTAAGCCATTCGATAAACACGCCATCCAGATTATACTTACCTGCTTTAAGAAATACAAACAATATTCAGTCTGCCATAATCACAAAAATTAAATTTTACACAAGACGCATTATACAACTACCGTAATATGTTCTGTAAATTATACTACACCAATCTTCCCGGATTAAAACACTATGGTAAATTTTTTTGCCCAAATCATTTCGCGTGAATTTTACTGTTTGTGCGAAGTTTTTAACTTCTACCAGAAAATGTAGTTCCTGCCATTCTGTTCTTAAAGCAACGATCATTTTCACTGAAATCAAAGCTTTTATATTTCCTACAATAAACATGCGACAACAAATGTATAGTACATTAACCACGGAAAATGAAACGCGACAGTGGTTTATTGATTTTGACCTTTAAAAGACTTGAGGTCAAAATGTGCAACACAAACACGCAACGGAAATGTTGTGTAAGATTAGCAGTATATAAACTCAAACATGTGATGCCAAATTTTGATGAAGCAACTTGAATTGTTCGATATAATCCGGGGTTATTTCTTACCATTTTAGTGCTTTTTATGGATTTAATGCTAAGCTAGTGTACGTCAACAAATCGATGTTGTCACAATGTATGCCAGTATCTACTACTCCTTGAGAGCTTGACATTTTTATATTACCAAACATGCTAACATTACCGCCAGGGCAGTATGTAGCATTGTTAGGATCTAGCAGCCAGAACGAGCCGCAGCTGTACCGGTCATCAGTTACATTTACGAAAGAGGTGGGTTGAAGACGCTCACCAATCAAGTTCAACATATCTCTGCTATCTGAGGAAATAAGTTCTATATTCACAAGCGTCCCATTTGATTCAATGGACGAATGAAATTTATAGTAACGTGTCAAACGGTTATTTGTAAAATGAATTTGGAGGAACAAAGAGGGTTCCAATCGATACAGGCGGTTCATGTTATGAAATGACAATCTGTAATTGACCGTAAGCTTGCCAGTAGCCAAGTTGACCTGTCTTCGGACGAAGAAAGTTGTACTAGCTCTACACAGACCAAAAATGGGTAGCATATATTCTGCGTCACCTTCCGGCCAAAGGATGCAACTTCTTAGAACTTCAGAGATTCCATGCAGAACAGAACGGGATACTTGTAGCCTGCACAAAATAAAGGGTGTTGATGCTATTACCTGCAGACGAGTATCGAACGGTACATTCCCTGCAAGTTTTGATGCAATTGTAGCAATTTGGCCAGATTCCCAAGCATCCAGGTCGCAAAGTCTCGCATTCCATTTTTCCGCTTGAGCTGAGCTTGGTTTCAAAGCAAGATTTCTTCATGCCATCACCTAACTTTTCCCAAACCAAGCTCCCTGGCCAATTAACGTAAGCTTTCAAGATATTATTAGTGCACAAATTGGCAGGCATCATCTCGCAAATGTAGAAAGTCTCGACTTCGTAGAAGTTGAAGCCTTGACAAGTTCGGTTGTTTGCACAGGATCGGCTACATTCCATCCTTGCCCATACCAGGGAAATTTCTGACGAACAGTTAGGTAGATTTTAATTTCACTGTGGATGGACATAATAGATACATATTACCTTTCGGAAAATACCGCAGGGTAAAGTAGTCTTCCAGATCAGTCACCATCCGTAAGTTCGCGTACTGTAAACTGGCCTCAAAAGCGTCCCATTTAACGTCAGCTTTACAATTTCGGGTACTGATCCAGCACCAGCAAAGAAATACGGTCACACAAATCAACTTCATGTTTCCCCTTTGGGTTTCCTAATTACACTGAATGCTTTCCCCTAAACGGTACGGAAGTTCTTCATTGCATGCCTGGGGTCTATATATTACAACGTAGAAGCCACAGAAATTCCAATACTTCTTGCTTTATTGATGTCTATGGCTAGAAAAGTCGGTTTTTATTAATGGTCCCAATGTTCAGGACGTATAAGTAAAAGGGTGACAATTAAAAGCTTTGTGAATGCATCAGTATTTCAATTAAGTATCCAACCAGGACACGAAGAGTAGAATAACTTGCGAAATATATATGAGAATATTGTAAATAAGATGGGCAAAAAAAATATATTCAGTCACTTCATTTTCGGTACTTGAATAAATCTAAACGACGAAAAAGGTGATTTTTTCGGGTTTTTGATTTGATCACAATCTTTACACACTTTCGAATCACACTGACTGCCCGAATCACTTCCCTGCTGCCCTTTATACCTTTCGGTATAACTGGACATCAGGGTTGTAAAAGTGATGGCTCTGTTGTCACTAGAAGAATGGTCTTCTTCTTCCGTCACAACAAAGCCACAAACACTAAGGTCGTGTTTCTAGGTCGCATAAAGTGTCATTACACTGGCGTGTTAACTTTCTGAAACCAGTTTTGCATCCTTTGTGTCGAAATACTGAAATCCACTTCTGGTTTGTGCAAAGAATTGCTAAAAAGGGTACCTAAAACAGGTATATTACGACATGCTATAACCTGTTTACTTTCTTAGGAATGACCCCATTAAAGGGGAACCCCATGAAGATTAAGAAATAAGCCAACCTGGTGCCCCCGGGGGTTTTTTCCTCCTATAAAAGGTGGAAATTTTAACAGTGACCAGGCTGTTCTTACAGCAACCCGAACAGGATATAGTCGTATTGGCAATACAAGTCCTGGCCTAGTATTACCTAATCATTTCGAGTAGTACTTTGTATGGCAAGTGTTTAACTTACGCAATACACTTAAGTAAACTGTAGTTACGAAGATGTTGCCGACAGTTTATTGTGGCGTGATTTTGATTCTCGTTTTTTGCGCTGACGTGGGGTGTGTACCAACCTGGAAAGTAACACATGCTGATGACGACACAAATGATTCTTGTTTGCAGCCGTATCAGTAAGTATTCTCAATAGATGGCACCAAAACTATACGGTGTTTCCTTCGATATCTTGCACGGTGTATTGTACACAGGGTTTGGGGCTGTATTGACCATCGTTGTTACGATATTGGAACCCAAGGACCATGCGGTACAGACCAAGTATTTCTCGAGATTCCACAAAGCTTTGACAGACGTCTCCTTCTTGGGGGCGCGCTGAGTTTACCGTGCGCATTTAGCTATTCAGAGCAACTTCATCAGAGTTTTAATGGAACCTTATTCGACCCGGATCTTAACAATACGCGTGCACCAGTCATTAACCCCAATCAGAAGTACGGTTACTGCGTATGGAACGGTGGAAACCACCCTTGTCATGGCCTCCCTGGCAACCAGCGGTATTCTAACGAAACGAAGAAGTGCCATCCGGTAGGGTTTCAGGGATACTGCCCAAAGAATCAAATATTCTACGAGCAAAGGTACTTCTTGTCTGGGGAGGTCTACGGAGAATGTGATTGCTTTCCTTTGTTTGAAATGTGGTATGATCCTAAGGATGGCAACTGCTATCCACCTCACAGTCAAGTAAGAGATATTAAAAAGTCTATAAAAAGGAAATAGGAAAGTTATTGGTTTCGAACGACGTAGGGATCTTGCTCGGATGGAGAATGGTTAACAATTAAACACAAATATGGGCCAGTAGAATGCGAACCCGCTCCTTGTCCTGCTGACGGTAAGCATGTATATTGGACTGAAGGCCATCAACAGTGCTACTTACGCGGCGAGCGTGGACCATGCGAAGACAGTCCATACGGAGAAGTTCTAGGATTTCCCTTTGGATTGGTTCGGTGTGCCAGTCAACGGACCTTAGGTCCCACCATCTTCTCCAGAAGTCCTAGAAGGATGTGTAGCGAGGTATGGCAGACTGCTTCTAGGATGACTCAGGTGTCCCAAGATTGCGTACAATTAAATGAATTTTACAAACCTTCTACCTTCGATAAGAACCACTCGTGTGGTGAAGGTACATACTCACATACCCTGAGGAGGTGTGTAATAGCATACGGAAAATAAAAGAGGTAATTATTACTCAATCCAATTATCCAATTGATTTATCCAAGATGTGTTCATTTACTGATTGCGATTTGAAACACGTATCAATTAATAGAGGACGCAGTAGCTGTGTGCATTTGCGGCAGAAATCTGAATGGCTTCCTGGGCTGCCCCTATTGACCTCCTATTCCACCGGCACTGGACGTGTTGGCCTCTTTACAAAATTGGTAGATCGTACTGCAGATCGCTTGCTTCTGTGGCAATTCTTAGGGACTCATTAGAACCAGTGTACTGTACGTCAATAAACCGATTCTGCTGTGTACATCAGGACGGGAAAAGGTTCCAGTCGAAATAAACGGTTTATATTTGGAAATGACAGCTTACTGACAGTGTTATTAAAACTTATCTCTTTGGACTTATTAAACACTAGAACGTTACAAGATAAAAAGACAAGCTTCAAAGTTGGAAATAATCTCAAGTTCCCTGGATCAAATGTAAAAACAAAATGTAGCTGATATCTTTGATGGGTCTTGGACCGTTCATGCGCGTCATATCTTCACGCTCATTAATTAAAGATATGAATTAAGATTGGCCCGAGAATCAGATTCTAAATCAGAATCCGTTCAACCTCCAAGATTCACCACAACATCCTCGTTATACATCGTTAAGGTTTGTTCCAGTAGCAGACGGATTCAGTTAAAGTGTCCACAAAAACAACACTGTCCTAAACAGTGTCCTCTTTTCGGTTTGACATAAATTACCTTTTCTGTCCGAGGAATTGACCTAAACAAATTATATACAATGGCGAAGAAAACAGAAATAAGGAAATCAAGTGATGACACTCAACAAGTGGCCGACCAAACACATTCTGAGTCAGTATTGCAGTCTGTTCAAACAGTTTCAGGTCAAGTTGACGCTAACTTAGCATTGACACCCCGTTCAATCACGGAAAAGACGTTGTCACTATCCGTGTCATCTAGCCAGACGCTCTACGGAACTGGTTCTGCTGCTACTTTACGCAGTAAGTTTAAACATTTTTAAACACAAACAAGTTTTAAACGAGTTAAAAATTGTGAATTGGACTCATATTGATATTGTTCTCATGGTTAGCTGCTGAGCATGATAAGAAAAGCTGGGGCAGTCGTCATGTGTTTGGCTTTATGGGTTTCTTGGGATTAGCTTCTATTTATTCCATGCGAGTTAATTTATCAGTGGCTATTGTTGACATGGTAAAAAGTGACTCTGATGGGAATCAAAGCTTCGCGAATAGTTCCAGTGACCAGTATTGTCCCTTTGATTCGGACTACAGTGAAGATACCACTGACGTGAGTAAAGCTTTCAAAGTTCAAAAACTTAAAATTTGGAAAATTCCTTCGTGGTTAAAGTATTTAAAGTTTTTTTTAGAGTGACATTGAAATGATTGTGTTTTGTTGGATTAGGAGGGTGAGTTTGATTGGGATGGACCAACACAAGGACTCATTCTAGGAAGCTTTTTCTGGGGGTACATTGTTACCCAATTACCAGGAGGCATTCTGGCCACGAAATTTGGCGGGAAAAGACTGTTTGGATGGGGCGTGTTTATAACGGCGCTGTTTACTATTTTATCGCCTTTGGCTGCCAGGATCGATGTACGGTTATTCATTGCGTTTAGAGTCATCGAAGGCCTTGGTGAGGTAAACATAATTTTCGAAAGCTATCAATTAAAAAATAAAAACATTGATCTTCCTTGGTAAAAATCTAACTCAGAAAATAACTTATTATTAAAAAAATAACTAAACGAATTTTGTAATATTTATTAATGACAGGTTTGAATCAAATCGGTGTACTTGCAGGGCGTCACCATACCAGCCGTACATGTAATGCTATCACGCTGGGTTCCGCCGTCAGAGCGCAGCAGCATCGGCGCATTTATCTACGCGGGTAAGTCAGGCCTTACTCCACCAAGTCGAATCGGTCATTACTAACAATTTAGTACCTAGGGCTCACCAGTTATGGATTCAATACTTATGAATAATATTTATACGAAGATCTCAGAGAAAATCCAAATGAGATATTTGGATTTTAATCTAGCCTATTTTTTCACGTACAGGAATACAGTTTGGTACTGTGGTAGCGATGCCAATGTCTGGCGCTCTGGCGGCGATAACTTATGATCATGGCTGGCCTTTTGCCTTTTATGTTCCCGGCATCTTAGGGATAATCTGGTGTGTTGCCTGGGCTTTTCTTGTGTTCGATAGTCCTTCCGAACATCCGCGGATTTCGGCGCAGGAAAAGCGGTACATTTTAGCTCACATACCTCACACTGAACGGGAACAGGTACCTAGTCTTGTTTAGAAAACACTGTATCAAATGATTGAAATGCTAAGTAACAGATAGAAAAAACTCCCTGGAAAACGATTCTAAGTTCAATTCATTTATGGGCCATTTTGTTCGCCCACGTTGGCCAACTTTGGGGTTTCTATACCTTACTGACAGAACTACCGACGTACATGAAAACCGTCTTGCATTTCGACCTTGCAAGCGTAAGTAAACTTATTGTATTTTCGTTTAGTTCCTGCTAATTTGTACCTAAAATTTCTAGAATAGTACTCTGTCTGCCTTACCTTACTTAGGGATGTGGATTTTTGCCAACGTTGCCAGTTGGATCGCTGATTACCTGTTGAGGAATAACATAATGACTACAACGGCAGTCCGTAAAGCGTTTAACAGCTTTGGTAAACAATTTCCTTTCCTTTAAGAAGTATAACTATGTACTTTTGTGTAACGCTTTTTTAGGATTGATTGTACCTGGATTCATTTTAATTGGAGCAGGGTACAGCGGTTGCGACCGTACACTAACAGTAACCTTGTTAACTCTTGCTGTGACTTTTAATGGAGCTACTATGTCAGGTTTCCAAGTAAACCTTGAAAGGAATGAGTTAACTTGACAATTACTATATTTTGACAATTTAAGGTAAATCACTTGGACGTTGCACATCATTATGCAGGAATCATGATAGGAATTACCAGTATGGTAGCCAATGTCTGCGGATTCTTAGCTCCTTACATAGTTTCTTCGATAACTATTGATGTAAGCTGAAATTCTTGTTTAAAGGATTTTAGAACTTTTCTTTAACCTGAATTAAACTCCGTCTAGGGGACTTTGTCGCAATGGCGGATGGTATTCTACGTCTCGGCGGCTGTTTACTTCATTTGTAACACAATCTTTGTGATATTTGGTACCGGTGAAGAGCAGTCATGGAACCGAAAATACACCGAGGACGTGGAAGAGAAAGTCCCTACTGATGCCGTCAAACCGGAAACACGTGGCGATCGCCATTGAAAGCTTGCTTTTGTATATTTTAGGGGTCTATTCCCTTAAAAGTATTGAATTCGTTTTGGAATGTCCAGTAACCATGGTATTAGCTTACTTACGCACGTAAACTTTATTGCCAAAATTAATTCGAGATCTATACCTTGTATAAACCTTCTTTGTGTAAAATTCTTGTATAAACGAGATCTATACCTTCATTGTCTAAATCACTCCAAAGTTCAGGTTAAACTTCAAGTAGATCATAACTTCATTCGAACTGTAATACAACGATATACCGGTACTAGTATATACAGGTATATGTGTAGACAATACTGGTATATACTAGTATATACCAGTTCAAACCAGTTTAAACTAGTATATACCAGTTCAAACCAGTTCAAACTAGTATATACCAGTTCAAACCAGTTTAAACTAGTTCAAACTAGTTCAAAGCAGTTTAAACTAGTATAAACTAGTTCAAACCAGTTTAAACCAGTTCAAACTAGTGCAAAGCAGTTTAAAGTAGTTCAAAGCAGTTAAACTAGTATAAACTAGTTCAAAGCAATTTAAACTAGTTCAAAGCAGTTCAAACTAGTTCATACCAGTTTAAACTAGTTCAAACCAGTTTAAACTACGGGACTATTTCGTTGAATTTATAGGATTCATATTACCTGGAGTGCTACTAATTGGAGCAGGGTACAGCGGTTGTGACCGCATATTAACCGTCGCATTACTGACCTTCGCTGTAGGAACCAATGGCGCCACCTACGTATGTTTTCAGGTACTGTAGATCTAAAATAGATAATTCAATCGATGTTCAATAGATCTAAAATATGTTTTACAATTCTCTTTAAAATCTAGGTGAATCACTTGGACGTGGCACCAAATCACGCAGGCATCCTTATGGGTATTGCGAACATGGCGGGTAATGTCTGTGGGTTTCTGGCTCCGTACATCGTTTCTTGCATTACAATAACTGAGGTAAATCCCATAACAATAGTACAACTTTTCATTTTTTTAGATATATAATTGCCTATTTTCAGGGTACCTAATTGCAATAGCGGTTGGTTTTCTATATCACAGCAGCTGTGTACTTCGTAACCAACTTATTCTTTGTGACATTCGGGACTACGGAAGAACAAGCATGGAATCAGAAGACATATCTGGCCAAAAATCCGTCTTAAGAAGTTTCTCCGATACCATATTTCAAAGGCTTTGTGTAGTTCAATATAAACGCATAGGCATCCACAGTATTTACCTGTAAAACATCGCAGAAAATAAATACTACAAAATAAATGCTTCTGATAACCCACATCATCACCTGACCACGTGCAAAATAACATGTCATTTTTTGGTATAGAAGTTTAGCGTCGCTTAAAATTGCAGTCTGGTGATTAGTAGCAGCATAATTTGCATATCACGGTGCAACAGAACTGCAACTGTCAAGGCAATAAACCCCAGGACAAAGAAGCCATCCTTGTGCATGCCTGTATCTAATCTTCCAATACATCTCGGGTTAATGTTAAGTAACGCGGATGATCATCGACAGTTTGACAACCTTTCAATCGCTCCGTCAGTAAAGACAAACAAAACTAGATAAAAATGATAGATTTCCCCCAACTTTTTATCTTACCATACGCTTCAATTTCCATCTCTTCTTATCTACCACAGTAAAAAATCCACTCATCAGCATCATATCATCACGCATCATCAAACTCCCTATCAAACCTCAAATTACCAACATAGATCCTGTCATTCTCAGTACATGATCAAGCTGGTCCCTTACGGACGCAGTTTCCCTTGGTGTTTCCATTTTTCGCATCCGTTTTCTTGTCAATTTTTCGATTTCTCCTGCATTCGAGACCACAGAAAGAGAACGATGGAGGAGGCAAACAGCCATTCAAATAGCGAGAAAGAACAGGTGGCCCAACATACGCATACGGAGCCAGACGAGCTGTCTATTCCGAGAAGTTCAATCCAAATTGGGGTCGACGTGGCAGCGACGTCGAAGTCCGCTCCAATCATGGAAAAGCCGTTGCTTTTGTCGCTCTCATCTAACCAGACGGTCTATGGCACGGGTTCTACCGAAAATGTACACAGTAAGTAACACACATATACTGTAATTTTTTTTTAAAATAATCAAAACCGTTTCCGGATTACTTTAGGTGATGAAAAGGAAGAGCACAAAGGAGGCTGGGGCAGTCGTCATGTGTTTGCATTTATGGGCTTCCTGGGACTATCGTGTGTGTATGCCATGCGAGTGAACTTGTCAGTGGCTATTGTTGACATGGTCATCAGTAAAACTGACGGGAACGACAGCATTGCGAATAGTTCCAACAACCAGTTTTGTCCCTTCGATGCGGATTATAATGAAGATGCTACTAATGTAAGTGACCTTCCAATGTTACGATTATATTAAGACTTGAGGATAAATTAGTGTCGAGTTTTGGTATTTACAGGAATAATTTTCGATTCTGAATGGCTTCAATATTTTGGTTAGGATGGAGAGTTTGATTGGGATGGACAGACACAAGGAATCATTTTAGGATGCTTTTTCTGGGGCTATATTGTTACCCAAATCCCCGGGGGCGTTTTGGCGAGCAAATATGGCGGGAAAATGTTGTTCGGATAGGGTGTTTTTGTGACGGCTGTGTTTACCCTTTTATCGCCTATTGCTGCCAGGATCGATGTTCGATTATTTATCGCGTTCAGGGTCATAGAAGGCCTTGGTGAGGTAAGTGCGTAATATTTTGCTTTTTTACATTTAAATTGAACAAAATTTAGCATGGTGAATATATTCTGAGTCTGTATTGAGTCCATCTAAAATTCAGTTGCAGTAATTGTGGGGAATTTTGTGAAAATATTTACTTTAAGTAACGTATAACTGGATTATACGTTTAAAAGGGCGTGACTTTACCGGCGATGCACGTCATGATGTCGCGTTGGGTTCCACGGTCAGAGCGCAGCAGTATCGGGGCATTTGTACTTGCAGGTACGTAAACATTGGAGTGCGTTACGTTAAGTTATGGTAAGAAAATGGGAAGTAAATAGGTTTTTTCAGCTCGAGTTTCATTTGAAAGTCACTACTGAATGTTTAGAAAGAAGTTGCCAACTGTCTAGTATGATAGCTGTATGTACAGTACGTGGGTACGTACTTTCAGTTGTAAATTCTCTTAAAATCTTACTATTTAAGTGAGTTCAAAAGCAAACTAAGATGTTTAGCATTGTGTTTTCCAGCTTTTTTGAGCAAGTACTGAAGGGACTTTTGTCCTGCTGATTTCGTGTTACGTAGTAACCTAATAGTAGTGCGTGTGTGTGTTTTAGCACAGTATACTTTAACTTCTAATCGATAAACACGTTTCAATAAAACACAATATAAATGCGTGCTATATTCCCGTACATGTAGGAATGCAGTTTGGTACGGTGGTAGCGATGCCGTTAACTGGCGCACTCGCGGTAGTACCTTACGATCATGGCTGGCCGTTAGCCTTTTACGTACCTGGCGCCTTAGGGCTTATTTGGTGCATAGCTTGGTACTTTCTCGTGTTTGATAGTCCGTTGCAACATCCGCGGATTTCGACCAAAGAAAAAGAGTACATCCTAACCCACGTACCTCACACCGAGCCCAAACAAGTACGTTGATTCCTTTCCGATTTTCTCAAAATAAAATAAAATCGAAGATTTCCAAACAAAAATTAAAAATGCAGATTGGGAAGACTCCATGGAAAACGATTCTCACTTCGATTCATTTGTGGGCGATTTTGTTTGCTCACATGGGACAATGTTGGGGCTTTTATACCTTGTTGACCGAATTACCCACGTATATGAAAACAGTTTTACACTTCAATCTAGAAAGCGTAAGAAAACTCCAGTCAGACCCTATGAATGTTAATTAAATTCTGTTTCTATTAAATCCTTTTTAATATTAGAATAGTACCTTGTCGGCCTTACCGTATTTAGCCATGTGGATCTTCAGCAATATTGCAAGTTGGTTCGCAGATTACCTTCACCGTGAAAGAAGGGTCTCCACCACTATAGTTCGGAAATCCTTCAACACTTTTGGTACTGTTTTTCCAAATAGAAACATTACCTTAAACTCCATCTTTTTTTCCAGGATTTTTCATGCCCGCAGTATTGTTGATAGGAGCAGGATACAGTGGTTGTGACCGTTCACTAACCGTAGCATTATTGACCCTTGCCGTGGGGACTAATGGCGCCGTCTATTCAGGCTTTCAGGTACTTTCAAAGGATGATTCTAAAGTGTTTCAGAATCAATGCAATGTTCAAACCTTAGGTGAATCACCTGGATGTTGCGTCCAACTATGCAGGAATCATGATGGGAATTACCAACATGGCGGGTAATATCTGTGGATTCCTTGCACCTTACATCGTTTCTACAATAACTATTGACGTAATTCAAAACCCATAACTTTAAACTAAAAAACCGCAAATCTTATATCCATTTCATTCTAACGCATAATTCAGGGAACTCTATCGCAATGGCGGCTAGTTTTCTACATCTCAGCGGTTATTTACTTGGTGACCAACTTAATTTTCGTGATATTCGGCACCGGTGAAGAGCAACCTTGGAACCGAAAGCACGTGGATACAAATGGCTGCAAGAGCGTAGTTACAAACGCCGACAAACCGGAAGTAGGTGTCGCTTTCGAATAAAAACTGCTTGGGCTAACTTTTCAATGCCATTTTCTTCTTTCTTACTGTTTTGCAGGGAGGTTTAAAAAAGGTTTTATAAATAATCTGTCCATAGTTACTACCCTTAAAAGTCTATACATGCGTTTGAATTCAAAGTATTTCCTTACGATGCAGAGTGTAAAGTATAAATAAAACAATAAACACATCGTTTATAATGGGTGCAAACTTTCATTGTTAGGGAACACATGAGTTTGTATTGACATAGAAACTAAGAAAAAAAAAGATAAAGTTTCTCAAATATCTGAGTCCCATAGTTTGAATGTACGGTCGTAAGAACTGGTAGCAATCGTTTTACCATCTGGAGAAATATCCATGCCCATAATCTTTCCATCGTGCCCTGATAAGGTCTTCAAAGGCTGATACGTTTTATCTGACCAAACCTATTCACGAAAGATTTTTTTTAAAATCAAGTTCATTTAACAATTTCAAAATTCCTTAACGAAAATAAGGAATATTCCTAACCACTTCTGTGCGAGAAATACACGAAGGTTAACTAGATTTTCTACGCATTTCTGTTCCGTATACAATTTTGTCATACATTTTTTAATCGTGTTTTAATTGAATTTTACGAAAATTTAGATGTTTAATTAACAGTTCGAAGCTAATATACCTTGGCTGTGCAATCATAGGACGAAGTAACCAGAAACTGTCCATCACGGTCAAACTTGACCGACGAAACCAAGTTCGTATGCGCAGGAATAGTGTACAAACACGCTCGTTTGCGCAGATCCCATATTTTGCACGTGTTATCCTCACTTCCAGTGGCAATCAAGTAACCATTGACATGGCAGTCAATTCCAATGATTCCCTTCAAATGGCCTTCCATAAACATAATACAGCGACCTGTCCGTAAATCCCAAACCCTTCCAAAAGCGTCTAACCCTCTAAAAAAGGTTAAAAATTTCCTATTAAATCATTTTCTCATAAAATTTAATCAAATTTTTACCCTGTAGCTGCCAAAGAGCCATCTTTATGGAAGTCTAGACAATATACAGGCTTCGCATGCCCTTCTTGATGCAACACTTCAGTTTGCTGCTCCAAATCCCACAATCGCCAGGAATTATCGTGAACACAAGTGGCCAAAAACCGTCCAGACGGATGAAAAGCGACTCGGGAGACGCGGTAAGGGGCGTGGCCCTCCACATCAGCCATAGGCTCGTCGCTCTTCATGTTCCACAGCTTTACGGACCCATCCGCGCCGCAACTGGCTAAAGACACCTCGTTTTCGTCCAACGAAAGCGTCGCTTGGGGATGAAACGCTAAACCAGTCGCATTACAGTTGTGTCCGCGCAAAGTTCGTATTCCATTGCAGTCGGGCACGGACCAGAGCTTAATTAAGCCACTCCTACATCAACAGAACCAAGAATGCACGTCACAAATCGTTCAAAGTAGCTTAAAAACCGATTTAAGTTCAATCTAACGCCTTAGAAACGTTAAAAACAGCATTTTTCCTGATAGTTAAGGGTGAAAAAACGTACCAGGAGGCTGTAGCCAGCATATTTCCACTCGGGCTAAAATGGCAATAGGGCAGAGGTCTGGAATCCCCCACTTGGGAGGCGGAAATAGCCAATCCTCGGATTCTGCGCAGTAATTCTTGGGTTCTAGCAGTTCTGGTGGACTCTAGAACCTGTTTTTCGTCTCTGGCGGCTTGTAAGCGAGCTTTGGCACGAGGTAAAGAGTACTCGGCAATCCACAAGCGAGCAATACGTAACGCTTCGGGGCCTTCGTGGTACCACGTGGTTTCTGGTTCATGTGCCATGTCTTTACGGCGGAGATCCTCCACTTCCCGTTGTTTTTTTTGCAGGATATCATCGCCGTACCTTTGAAATAAAAATAAGAGTAATTTAATTAAGAAATTTTAAGGATTTTATGGATGATTTACTGGGAAATGAGTTCTTTTAAACGATTACGACGATCTGCAGGGCCTTCACCGAAGTAGCAGACGGGAACACCCAAGATTCGTAAGGATTTTTTTACTTCTCCATCGTCTGTCGTAATTCCCATTAAACGGACTTTGGTTTGCCGCTCAATCTCCGCGATTTGCATGTCGCGGTCATCTTTGCCGGTCTGGTCAATCTCCATATACTCTGCAATAAGGATTATTAGAATGAAGTAGACATCTAATAATAGTTGGTACTCTTAATTTAACAACTATCATTTTGTTTTGGAATTTTCTTGTGCGGTGAAACTGTGAAAGTGCTCGAAAGTAAAGAGGTTCTGGAGGATATGTGGTTAATTAAGTGAATTTAATTAAGGTTACCTTTTGATGTGAAGACATTGCCGCGATCATCGTCTCTTGTAGAATTTTTTTTAGTGTTGGAATCTGTCGGAAGACTATCGGCATTTTTCCTGGCTACTTGTTTAACAAGTCTTTGACGTTCAACTTCCTCTAATGACCCATAGTGAATGTTCCTATGCTTCTTTACATACACAGTTTCATCGTCGTCACTCATTTTTGTGAAGAATTTTCTTAATTTGCACAGAAAAATTCCCAGAAGGAAAAGACAACAATTGCCGCACTCAAAAACAGTGCGTATTGCAAACGGCGTGGGTAAAAGGCGAAAAGCGAACGGTTAAGAAAACAAACCATGGGCTGCGAAGCAAGGATATAACTTAGTAAGCTCATTACTGAACAGTTTTGCTTGGAGGCGGATCTTTAACACAAAGGTACTGCGACCAAGTTCAAATCCGTTTTATTCGTGTCATCTCATATCTACATTATTAAAACCAATCTACCAGAGGATTAATATGAAATTTCAACTTATCATAATACCAAAACCTTTCTCGTTTCTTATGTTAATTTCAATACGATAAAGATAACTTAAATGGAAGGCTCTTACTTTTCTTTCAATTTCTCAGAAACTTAGACCTCAAATAGCTACAGGTTTTGTACCGAAAATAACTGCAGAACATTTGAAGTCTACAAGACGGCGGTTTGTCTAATTTATCTAAATCTAAAAATAACTCAACATTTTTTCAAACGCTTTGAAAGGTTAAAGGTTCAAAGTACCGTTACGACCGGGTCTACCTGAGCGGAGCTGTTTCGCTTTTTGAAAAACTGACAATTCCTGGAAAACTAGTTTTGATTGTACCTTGATTATACCTGTTGACCTTAGCTTGAACTGGTGTGGAGGCCTTTGACAGGCTGAGCAAAACCAGGGTTAAAAGATCATCGTTAAAGCAGACTAGATCGAAACTTAGCCTAAGAAGGTTCAACTCTATTAAGTTTTGTCCTTTCCATAGCTAACACGTCACTCTAAAGAGTATCATGAAATTTAAAAATTCCATTACATTTCTGGTATTTATTGTGCCCGTGCTTTCAGTATTTTCTTTGACTGAAGTTGGTGCTCAGCAAGTGGCTGAAAGTGTAGTTACAGAAAGCCGCGGCGGTACTATTGAAAATGACGTACCTTCGGCCAAACCATCAGAGAGTTGCAACAGCTTCATGTAAGGAATCATTTACGTATTTTAATTAGTATATATAAAACCCGCAGTGTAATCACTTTACTAGTCAAAGCGGTGCGCCTGAAGCTCCACAGGGTTGTGAACTTATGCAAACGAAAATCAAGAATGCCTGCCACGCTTACTATCACTGCAAGACGAAAGTAACATTGCAGCTTTAAATACAAATGAATAATTATTAAGATTATTTATGTTTAGTTGAATTGGCATATGGCTGGCAAGTTTTGTAAGAAAAACGGCATGAGCCTGGCCGTTGTTGACAATCCGGATGTGTTCAACAATTTGGCAGCCATTTTGAAGCAATCCACTAAAACAACTGCAGCAGTTGGGTTTTGGATCGGAGGTTCTGATCTTGGGAACGAAGGAAACTGGTACTGGGCAACCAACGGAAAGCTCCTAGTCTGGACTAAATGGCACCCGACTGAACCTAATGGAAGTGGTTTCGAGAACTGTTTAGGCATTTATAAACATTCCGTCGATGATCCTCTGTACACTCCTGAACTCGGGTTGGCTTTTAACGACGGCCCCTGCTCTATTACACAGACATTCGTTTGTCAGTGCAAATAATATTAATCTAATTATCTGGGGATAAACTTTGTTAATGTAACGGTAGTACACCTGGTATTCACTATCGAGCGTTATTATTCTAGTGTGTGTGCAGAATAGCAAAAACTTGCACTGTTTCATTTGAAAGATGCTTACATGCTTATTTATGGCCATGTTTGTTTACGAATCATTAATACATTTTATGAACACGATATTTTTCTTAGTTCTAATATACTTGCATGGCTAACAGACGGAAATTTAAATAATTACGTACCCATGGTAGGGAGCTGGTCGTTAAACGAAGGTTAAAAATAATACATAAATCTAGTCACCGTTTGACAAAATAATTAAATATACGCTAAGCAATTTTAAATAATTGCATACATCTAAAAGATCACTGCATAAATCACTGCAGAACCTTTGAAGTCTATTAGATGACGGTTTGTCTAATAATTTTTCGAAATCTAAAAATAACTCAAAATTTCAAATATTTTGAAGAGCAAAAGAACAGTATGAAGGTTTACCGTTACGACCGGGTCAGTTTCGTACCCAAACGGAGCAGTTTCGCATTTGAAAAACTGACTATTCCTGGAAAACTAGTTTGGTTTTACCTTGACTATAACTGCTGCTGACCTTAGCTTGAACTTGTGTGGAGGTCTTTGAGACTGGCTGTACAAAACAAGGGTTACAAGAACCTCGTTAAAACAGACTTGACTGAACTTTAGCCTAAGAAGGTTCAACTTTTGTACGTTTTGTCCTTTTGATAACTAAGACATTACTGTAAGGAATACCATGCAATTTAAAAATTCCATTACATTTCTGGTATTGATTGTGCCAGTGTTTTCAGTATTTACTTTTACTGAAGCTGATGCTCAGCATGTGGGTGAAAGCATAGTTACGGAAAGCCTCGGTACGAAAGAAAATGACGGAATAATTTCGGACAAACCCTCAGAGGGCTGCAGCAATAACGGCTTCATGTAAGGAATTATTTAGCTATATTTTGATTGTTATATGTGAAACCTGCTACTTAATCATTTTATCAGACCAAGCCGTGCACCTCCAGCTCCACAGGGTTGTGAACGGATGAACACGCGTTTCCAGAATGCCTGCCACGCATACTATCACTGCAAGACGACAGTAACATTACAATTTAAGTATAAATTAATAGTTAATAAAATGTCTTATGTTTAGTTGAATTGGCATATGGCTGACAAGTTTTGTAAGAAAAACAACATGCGCCTGGCCGTTGTTGACAATCCGGATGTGTTCAACAGTTTGACAGCCATTTTGAAGCAATCCATTACACCAACTGTAGCAGTTTCGTTCTGGATCGGAGGGTCTGATCTTGGAAACGAAGGAAACTGGTACTGGGCAACCAACGGAAAGCTCCTAGTCTGGACTAAATGGCACACTAATGAACCTAATGGAAAAGACTCCGAGAACTGTTTAGAATTGTATCATCTTTCCACAAATGATCCTCTGTATACTCCTGAACTCGCGATGGCTTTTAACGACCGCTCCTGCTCTATAACACAGACATTCGTTTGTCAGTGCGAATAATATTCATCTAATTATCTGGGGATAAACTTTGTTAATGGGATGTAGTACACCTGGTATTCACTATCGAACGGAACGTTATATATTCTAATGTATGTGTAGAATAACTTGCAATGTATTGTTTCATTTGGAAATACAACGCTTACATTCTTGTTTATGGTCACGTTTGTTTTCTAATCATTAATACATTGTTTGAAAGCGATTACGACTTTTTCTTAAGTTTTACATATGCTTGAATTAACCGATGGTAATTAACTGTTTACGTATCCATGGTCGCATCTCGCATGAAAGGGTGGTCGCATTTTTAAAGAGTAGACGGCAGCACAGTGTTTTTATAATTAATTCCGTGCTTACAAATTTGCACTTTAGGGAAATGGTCGTTTAACTAGGGTTAAAAAGAATAAATAAATAAATAGTCAGCAGTTGACAAAATGAATGAATCTGCGCTAAGCAATTTTAACTAATTGCATAAATCTAAAAGCAATAATTCATCAATAGTAAGGCATCGAATTTTATACGAATTTTTAAACAATTTACCAAAGAAGTTAACACAAAAATTCACGTTATTCTCAAACCTAACACATCCAGATTGTAACAAGTAAAATTAAAAACCGACTCTTTTTAAACTTCAACTGAACGTTTAAAGATTTATTTGAGGAGTTTTTACTTATCCTAGACGCTGCTTCATCTATTTGTACCATTAGAAAGCTAACAATAGAACCTTCTTAGTATTTGCAAGACATCCACCAGGGGTCAGGAGGTCAGTCATGGGTTCATGGCACAGGGGTCAAAAGAGGTTAAGCTTTATCTTTACCTGAACTGTATGGCAGTAAGTTTCTCGTGCTGAAGCAAATAAACCTGTTCAAAATAGCTGGAACATCTATAGAAAATCACCTGCATGTGTGGCTGTCTTAAAATAACCCCCGAAGGTAGGTCGCATTCGAATGCTGACTTGATAAACAAGAGTGTCGAACGAGTTCGTTTAACCAGAAGAAGTTCAGCCGTAGTCGGAGGAACTTCTAAATTTGAATGAAACTTCCTTGAACAGAAAAACTATTTTGCGATAATTTACCATGGACTTCAAACGATTTGCTGCGGTTTTATTAATTTTCGTAAGTGCCTTCTCAGTTTTGACTCTCTGTGAGGGTAACAGGTTCCCGCGCCATGTGGACAACCCTGATGACAAAATAAATTCCGAAGTGGTTCCAGATCTTAAAAGCACTGCTGACGAGACCAAGGGGATCCAAGAAAAGCAGACGGGTTCACGTAGACAAACCGACACGTACTTGTTTTTTATTTTTATCACATCTGAATTTGAAATTATTCGAAATATTATCCCATTCTTCAGGGATTTAACCGAGCTGGCTTCTGCGAAGTGTGAACTGCTACCAGCGCCGGACCTTCCCAGCTCGTACTTTCTTTGCCCTCCAAGCGTAAAAAACCTATCGTTTTAAGTCAAACATGCTCTTCTAGTTAGAACACGTCCTTTCTTTAGTTAAACTGGTTTATGGCCAGCAGATATTGCCAGCAACTAGGAATGAGCTTGCCTATTGTCAACACTAAACCTGTGTACAATAACTTGGCTCGCAACTTGAAAGATATTGTCGGACAGTACGGTAAGAAATACATAAATGCTACAATAATGGACGCGTGTATGTTGGTTTCCTTTTATTATTATTGGCTTTTCGTAGGAGTTTTGCCTGGCTTCTGGTTAGGAGCTACTGACCTAGGAAGTGAGGGTGACTGGTATTGGTATCCTAACGGAAAGCCTATGACCTATAATCAGTTATGGGCACAAGGTGAGCCCAACAATTACGGCGGAAATGAGAACTGTATGACTTTTACTAACTATCCCGTAACTGATCCTAAGTTCGCTTCGGATTTCCCATTTTATGCTAACGACGTAAATTGCTACGTGAATAACTTCCGTGTTATTTGTCAATTGGATTCAAGTTCTTGAATGCTTGTAACGCTAACTTATTTACCATGTAGTGACATCCAAATGCAATCAAGTTTAAATGTGGTGCATGTTGACGTTTGCTTGTTGTCGAAGGATACAAATAATACAGCTAATACTTTTCTGTCCAGTTATGAACGGAAATTATTTTACATGCGAACAATATAGTGTAGTGACTTCTGCACCTTAACCTACGCTAATGGACGAAGCCTTTACTCGCCTTTGGCGAGATAATTTCGTGGAAACGACAGCTTCACTTTTAATTCAGACTTTTCCTTTTGCGAAAGGATTTGGCTGGCTATCTGGTGCTCACTATACGATTCCTCACTAACTAAACTATATTTAAAGATTCCTCAAGGACTTAAACTTGCGAGTCTTAAAGGCTCTTTCTGGATTGCAAAAGAACGGCTCAAAGTGTGGTAAGCTTTTGCTTGGATTGCTGTGAAAGCTTATGATAAATAATTAGGTCAATAAGAACGAGATTAGAACAAACTGAAATTCGGAACAATCTCGTCTTTGGAATGTTTAAGCCTTAATCTTTTCCTTGTACAATTAAAAACGCAATTTCCTGGTTTCGGGAATTCCGGGGAATTAATTTTTCTGATTATTTTCTGACGGATTTCATCATATTGTTGATAAGGTACGGGAGAAATAGGATTGTTGACAAAAGCTATATATACGGCAAAAGGGCGAGGTCTACAAAATGTCATCGCGATCATCACAACACTTGAATTAAGAATTGGGGATTTCAATCTGGGATTAATTAATGATAGATATTGTTATATCGTCTATCTAATAATTGCGAAGTTCAATATATATTTGATTCCAAGGTTCCCATCTGCGAAATCTTTAGAAGGGCTTGGCAAACACAAGCAGAGCAATAGTATTATCTTTGATGAGAACGTAAGCTAGGAGGATTAGCGAAAGAATTAGAACGAATTGCCCAAGTTCAAGTGACGAGTGACTGATAAGACTCGTTCACACTGCTATGATGACAGCGGAAAGGTATAAAAGTGCTAAATGAAAGCGATACTTGAAACATTCATCACCTACTTTTCCAGCTGTAAAGTAGATACAATGGGCGGGTTGACACGTTCCGTTGTATTCTTGGCCATTTTAGGGACAGTGTTCTCGGCTTTAACTCTCACTGAAGCTAAAAGTGATTCCAAACCGGAAAATCCTAAAAATAATGACGCGTCTGCAGTAATTCTGACCACAGACGTCATGCCCATTCTTGAGAGCTTGCTGCAAGAAGTTCAAGATATACAGGAAACTTTGCTTCAACAAAAAGCCGCCAGCGTTGAAAAGTAAATGTTCATTTCCAAAATAAATTAAACACCAATTTGCCTATTCACTAGAACGAGCTGTTCCGACAAAACGGCACTGCAAATCCTTAAAGCTACTGCCAGCAAATGTGACTTGCTCCAAACAGCTGACTTGTCCAAGATAAACAGTACTTACTACTTCCTTTGTCACCTGATACCAGTAAGTTATTTGAAAGTTAATTGTCACTTTGAAGATTTATTTGACCTAAATTCATTGGATTTATTGAGCGTTCGTTGATGTTTTGTTTAGTTGAGGTGGTATATGGCTGACAAGCATTGCAAAACGTACGGGATGAACCTAGCGGTGGTTGACAACCAACTCATCTTCGACAACATTGTTCGCAACTTGAAAGATTACGTAGGGCAGCAAGATCTTGGTAATAAGAGTCAAAGTAGTTAACTGATTTTTGCTTAATTAATTATTTTTTTATTTCTTAGGGCAAACACAAGTCGGATTCTGGATTGGGGGAACTGACCTAGGAAGCGAAAGGAGCTGGTATTGGCTACTTAACTCACAACGTCTCAGCTGGACCAGATGGCACCCGACACAACCGGACAATCTTAATGGCACTGAGAACTGTTTAGATATCTCCAGCTATCCCAAGAACAACACACAATATGTCGAAGGCTTCCCTTGGGCTTTCAGTGACAGAGATTGTGAGACAAACCGTCAGCGTTTTGTTTGCCAATTGAAATTGGAATGAGTTCCTTTGGATGCTTTTTCACCTTTATATACATATATTTAGCTTAAATGGCAATATTTCACATATCAAGTTGTACCATTTCCTTAGAGCTGATTACCATGAGAACCCACGAATAATACGTTCATAACTATTATTATAAATACAAAAATGCTGATAAACAGAATCCCAAAACTGATTTGCTTTTTAGTTTAAGTTCAAATGGAAGTGAAGTACAGTTCCTTAATAAGGTTTTGTTAAATACATAATTATGAATCGATCCCTTTAAATTCAAAAGTTTTTCATATGAAACTATAATAAAATAACATATTACGATATAAAACAGTACGATTTTCGTGGTATGAAAACCGCGAACAATATAAAACATGATCTATATTTTCATTATAAAATGGACAATTTCATTATTTGCATTTTACATTGCTTATGACTCAGTATTATGCTATTGTAAATAAGTGGTCTTAAATCTAAATTTTTCACTGATAAAGACAACCAGGAAGTATTCGTATTAAAATTTTAACCCGTGACACATTTGTTATCTAAACTTGGCAACATTGTCGCAAGACTTTGAAACACGTCACCTTACAAACGCAATTCCCGGTTCGCAATACTAATGGAGGAAAATGAGCGCGTGTGACATGTTGGTTTGACACATTTATCGCTGTAATCGCTATCGCAAACAAAGCTTACTTTCCAAGTAGTGGTTGATTGAGTTAATGGGCGCAGCAAAGGATTAGTGACCAAAGCTAAGGGATTTTCGCACTATATCTAATTCCGTTCAAGTATAAGATTACTGATAATGAGGCCGGGGTTTCGTTTCTCATCGTATAAAAGTGCTCAACAGCGCACACTTCGAAGCAATTGTCACATAACTTCAGGAGATTCGTCATGAAGTTCACAAATTTCGTTGTAATTTTGGTACTTTTAGTGAACGTGGCGTCAGTTTTCAGTCAAACTGACAGCCCACATAACAAGGAATGGGTAGCGAAGAAGGAAAAGGACAGTTCTGCAGAAATACTGACAGAACAAGTTGTACCCGTTCTTGACATCATACTGCAAGAGGTTCAAGACCTTCACGAAATTGTGGCGCAACCGGAGCTCCAGCCAGACTGCAAAGGTAGCAGGTACAATAACTAATTACAACGTCGTAGAAATAGGTTTAATTAATAAAAGTAACGTTTTGTAGTCCATGTAACTTAAATGAAAAAGCAGTACAAGCTTTTCAAGCATCTTCCAAGTGCCAACTGGTGCCGATGGCTAACCTAACCAACAACTGTACCGCTTTCTTATTTTGTAATCAGACTCAAGTAAGGTTAACTTTAAGCTTAAGACTCGTAATCACAGCGTTGCTTTTGAGTAGTCTTGGCATATGGCTGCCAAGTATTGCAAAACATATGGAATGAACTTAGCTCGGGTTGACAGCCAAGTTGTGTTTGATAATCTTGTCAACTACCTGAAAAAGTTAATAAAAAGCCAAGGTAAGAGGCAAAATGTAGTTTATTTTCTTAGGAGTTCGTTCATTTTGGCTCTTTTCACAGGACTTGTGCAGGTTGGTTTCTGGGTTGGAGGAACCGATCAGGGAAATGAAGGAAACTTTTACTGGCATCCTACCGGGAAACTATTTGTCTGGAATAAATGGCAAATATCAGAGCCCAACAATTTGCAATTCAAAGAGCACTGCGTAGAGCTGAAGAACTATCCAGAAGGCTATCCTCTATACAACCCCAATCTCCCCATTGCTTTCAACGACGAAGATTGTCCTTATCTAAAGCGTTTCTTCTGTCAAGTAAACTGAGATCATTTACACTATTTCGGTTAAAAATTTTTGCGTTTGAGTAAAATACTAGTATTGTGTACGAAACCATGGTAGTTCAATTTCTCGTTTCATGTAATATAACCCCTATGTTCAAACATTCGCCAGCAATAGTATTTGGATTGCTCCACAGGTGGCGTTTATTTCACTATTTATGCTACCCAATTTTGTATAATTAATGTACTGTAGACATCTTTGAATAAGATTTACATCAAACATCAAACTCC
This sequence comes from Lepidurus arcticus, assembly GCA_003724045.1. Classification (NCBI taxonomy): domain Eukaryota; kingdom Metazoa; phylum Arthropoda; class Branchiopoda; order Notostraca; family Triopsidae; genus Lepidurus; species Lepidurus arcticus. The sequence continues at coordinate 83,428 of RJJA01000206.1, forward strand.
CACGTCGATACTGCTGTCGCCATTATTTTGGCGAAGTGTTTACAAACATCTGTTTCTGGTTTTCATGCTCAAGGTCTTCAAGTAGCTTATAATGCTTTAAGTCCCATTTGAATCTTTCCGCACTTCAGCTGCAACCGAAAACAAATGAAGTGCCAATCAATTACGTAAACAAAAGATAAGACGCGAAGCAACCCAACTAAAGCAGGTTCAGGTTCGGTTCACGCTTCATCAGATTAGGCTTTATGGGAATTTTTATGATAAGTTTTGCCTCTGCGGTTAACAGGGCCGCCCAGAGGTTAGACGGGGCCCGGGGCGATCCTACAATGGGGGCCCCTTTCGTGAACATAACAAATTATTAAAAAAAAAGTATTGAGCAGTTTTTTGTGTACAAAAATATCCAAGGTGGGGCCCCCAAACAGCCGGGGCCCGGGACAAATCGCCCCCCCCCCCCCCCTCTGGGCGGCCCTGACGGTTAAGCTGGATCTATATTATAAGCAAGAATACGCCACTATAAATAACAGTTTCGAAAGTTAAACACAAAAGCCTCAAACTTGGCTTGTATATATCATTCAACTTCCTTACTAAAACACCTACATGTGCTGTTTGTATTGCCTTTTGATTACATACTGCGAATGTCTTTTCGATTAGCATAACAACTCTTAACGTGTCCTTTTTAAGGAAAAGAGAGTGACCTTAGGATGGCTAAAGTCTTTTTTCACTACTTTCCTTTTTTTGCTCAGAGCCACTTTTTATGTACTGCACACTGAAGTACGCAAAACTGCAAGAATCAAGGTCTCAGCGAATTTTATTCACTGATGATCCAGCTTATCCCTATATGGTTTACAATGCATAATAGTCAAACATGCACAAACTAGACGTGTATGGCTCTGAATTGAACTCATTTGCTAGTTTCTTGAAGTACCTGCTACTGACTCCAGCAACTCTAGGACCAATTGAGTTATTTGAGTTCTATCGAGGTATCAGATTATTGCCACTATCACAATCAATTGATAAACAAAGCCTTATTGTCATACAAAATACTAGATTATTCTCAAGATAATATTAAAAATCTGGTAAAAACTCAGAACTGAATGTCCAGAAGACTGGATTGCTCCGTGCGGGATGAATTGATGACCGATGTTAGCGAACGTTTTTGCAAACTGTGCAAAACCAACATGCTTTCTTCCCAATTCAAAGGCTGCAGAAACAAAAGTAAAAAAAATCAGACTTTCCTATCAAAACATGTTATTCAAGAAAAAAATTTACACAAATTAATGTCATTTTCAAAAACAGTATTTTCCAAAGAATTGAATAATAAAGAATTACATACTTTCCAACCAAGATATTTCCTTTTAAAGCATAATTAAACATGTTTGGTCTTTTTACCTGAACTTCGTCTTGCGCAGCTGATTCTACGTCTTGATCCGAAACTAAAGTCCAGGAACCGGTACCAGAATCCTTGGTCCAAAGAAGTCCTTCGTCGATCAGCCTATCAGAGGATGTGGTTTGCTCGCTGACATCATTTACATGAAGGTTCAGGGTTCTTTCCTTTCCGTTGAGCCAAAAGGTTCGCATTTCTCCCTTTCCCTAATCACCATACCAGTAAGAACTTGTGTAAGTATAAAACAAAAATTCACAATTTTTAAAAAATCCAAAAATTTAAATATACTCTAATGAAAGTCCAGCCACGTTCTTCAACCATGTAACCGCCCAACTTATCTAGTAAGGATTTCGTAGTTTCGGAAATATGGATTCTTAAAGCTGTTCCAGAAGATTCCATTCGAGAAGCTGTATTGACAGTATTACCAAAAAGGCAATACCGGGGCATTCGCAGACCCACCACACCAGCCACAACTGGTCCGGAATGGATTCCAACCCGAAGCTGGAGCGTTTCGCCTGGGCGGTGGTCGATGTTGAAGTTACTCACATCAGCCAGTAAACTCAGGGCCATGGATGCGATTTCGCCGGCATGGGCGTCACCGTTACGCACGGGTAAGCCGCTAACGACCATGTAAGCATCACCAATGGTCTCTACTTTGTACACATCGTAAGACTCGATGATAGAATCGAATTTGGTGTAGAGAGCATTCAAGAGCTGAACCACCTGCAAGCCAGCGGAAACATTATTGGTGTCATTCTCATTCAAGGGTTAAAATAGTTGACCTCCATTGGACTCGAAGTAGCAGACAAGGCAGTGAAGCCAACAATATCACTAAAGTAGATGGTGACCCATTCAAAACTCTCGGCTTTTACAGGTTCCCCACGTTTCAGAGACTCGGTAACAGACCTAAAACGAACAGAAAACGTTAGGCAAGGAAGCTAAGTGTAAGGCTCGTGCAGTCGCGCATAACCAGATCCGTTCGTTGACAAGCTCGTCTAGTCGCGCGGAGCCAGAACCGGTAGTAAACACGGCTCGTGCAGTAGCGCATAAAAGTGAAGGACACGATACAATGTAGACAGTTTTTAACCATTACAGATTGGGTAGTAACTATCCTGTAAATTAATTTTCTAGAAAAAGATACATATTTACTTGGGTAACATGCGATGCAGTAGTGCTTCCGTCTTCTTCTTTTCTTCTTCTAGCTGATTAGTGCGTTCTTGGTACAAACTTTCCAGATTGTACGCATACTTTTCCATCATAGCCAGCATGTTGTCAAAAATATTCGCTTTCCTAACAGAAAAAACATGATTGATTTTGTACCAATTACTGAAGCAATACGCATAATACATTTTTCACAATTTCCAAACAATATTGCTTTGCAAACCTACTGGTATTTGCTTCAAATTCATTTCATAAATACGTCCAGTTTCAAATAGACTATAACTTACAATCCAGTTTGCATGGGGCGCAATTTCTGTCGAATGTCACGGAATCCCGGTCGATTTTCAGGTACTTCCTCCCAGCATTCCTGGATACATCTCAAAATATATTCTGGGCAGCTCAAGTAACTCAAATCAGGACGGAATGCCACTTCTCCGTATAAATGTGGATGAGTTAATCGTTCCACAATTTCTACAAAACGTAAACAAAAACAGGGAAACACATGAACTGTATAAATTTGACTTGGATTTCCTCTACTGTCAAGTTTCTTTTTCTCATTGAAGACTACTACCTTTGGTAGAGTAAGCAGTGTGTCCCCAAGGTCCAGCTCTACCCCATATTTCGTACAAAATTATAGCAAAAGAGTAAACGTCGCCACTCTGGGTTCCCTGAGGCAGTGGGCGCACCATACGTAGTAACTCCGGTGATCGCCAGAGTGCAGCGGGTCCGTCAGTATGTTTAGCTTTGTGGAAAGATGCCCGACTGTCTGAATAAGTCAACGTTAAAAACGGTCAGAGCTCGTTCAAATGATCTGGAATACTGGAATGACCATACTTCTAAGCTGATGGAGTCCGAAGTCCGAAATCTGCAATACCCAACGTGAGTCTACTAAGCAATTTGAGGACTTGAGCTTTCCATGAGAACCAATGGCAGAATCATGCAAAAATAACATTCCCTACACATAAACAAATAAGTCTACACTCAAGATACTGCAGTAACAAAATACGGCAATATTACTTTTATAAAATCCGAAATGAGAGACGCTGCAAACATGTTATCCAAAGGAAGGTCCTGGTTTCGCAGAACATCTTCTAGAGATCCTCTTGCGCAATAAGTAGTGAGCAAACAAATCACGCCCTGTTCTACAACGGCGCCAACAAAAGGAACTATATTTTCGTGCCTCAAATCTCTCATCTTGAAACGCCCAAATCGATAACCATTTTTAAGGAATTCCAAACTTAAAAAACGTTTGCTGTTACCTGTTGCAGTTCTTTGCGCAAAGAACGCGTGAGATCCAAACCTTTCCGTGAGAAGGTCTTTAAAGCTACTAATTGTTCTCGGTAGAAGCCAATAGTCGTGTAACTTTTCTTGATCGCTGACTTGACTCCCAACGCATTATGACCGTCGTTATAGCCCCGCCCGCGATTACTGTGGTTCGGCGCATTCCATGACTCGACTGACGTAGTTATACTTGAGTCACTACATATGGAAGATCTCAACGGACCCAGAATTCCTACTGGAAAAGAGGCTAACGAACGTTGCGACGCATTTGAGTACGCGTACTGCACATCGAGTAATTTCACATTGCGCAAATCCACGTTCCATAGTAATCGCGCTAACTTGCGCTCATAATGATTATGCCGTAAAAGTAAAACTATCACAGCTGCAACAGAAGCAAACACGAAAAACAAAACGCAGAAGACGATTATAAGCCAATCGGGGTCGAACACGCATTTCTCCCCGCTGAAACCGCACACGGGTTCAGACTTTGGCGGGAAACCTTGAATCCACGCAACGCGAATATCAGGACCCAAATAACGCAAATTCTATCAAAAACAAATTATTTTTTATCTTAATTCCGTTTATATTTGTCTTAATTTTCTAATCTTATTTATTAAATATTACACAAATAAAATTTTCTAATCTTATTTTTTTAAATATTATACATAGCTTAGTAAAAAGGTTTGGATGTGCGCAATTATGCGCAATCATGTATTTCTGCGCAAATATGATTATTTAAAATTATAGAATGAAGAAATTCTACATGTTCCCAGTATTGCATAATCACAATTTTAAATCTTTATTCAATTAATCAATTGAAAATCTGCATTACTGCGCACTTAAAAATCGCGCAACTCAAAAAATCTATGTGCAACGGGGTATGTTAAAAAAATACTTACCGGGATAAGATCCCATGAGTTGTTGTACGCAAAATAGGCCACAGGCTGCATCGACCAGTTCTGCGCATTTTGCGCACCGGGTACCATGGCCACAACCGTATAATTCCCTTCCGCATCTCCATTTTCGTCCATATGAACCTAAGTGACTCACAATATTTGAAAACATATCAAACTTATCATCATCAAACAACGTTTACATCAAAACCTAACACTGAATGATATGACTTATTGCGCATTCGCGCAAAGACAGCACTCCCATTTCGCGGATCCAACCCGTCTCGTAGTATTTCCGTCAACGCTTTCGCGTAAATCCAAACCGCGTCATAGGCGTATGCTGCATTAATAGGAACCTAGTTTTATTTTATTTTTAAAAGGAGCTGATTTAATGTTTTCACAAGTTAAAAATAAAAAGTTTAATAAAAACCCACTTCAATATCAGGGAAGATCTCCGGATGATATGGCACACAAAAAGGCTCTTGTGCGGACGCATTGCGAATGAGTTCTTGGAGTTTCCTATAGAGGGCAACCATAAAAACAGTTACGGTTTACAACAGGTTCTCCAGTTTCGGAAATCCGAGATCAAAATGTCATTAGTGTGTATTATGATTTCAAAACGTTCTCGGAAAACGAATGACAAACGAGTGTCACTCGAGTTAAAAATTGGTAGTTGGATTGGAAATGCATTAGTTTAGGTTAGGTTAAATATGTTAGATTAGGTTAGGTTAGGTTAGCTTAACGATTCTCATCAATTTTCATTGATGAGAGTCGTTAAAACTTGCACTTTATTTCACTCCACTAGCTGAAAAAAGAAAAATTCATTGTTGGCACAGTGACACACTGGTGTCATGTTTGATTCAGGGATACATTACGTAAGTATGTAACTAAATCCCGAGAACGTGTTGACGGTTTAAACGATATCTTTAAAAAATCAAAACAAAAAATAAGGTCATCGACATCGCCCGTGCATTTCCCAATGAAACCCTTTTAAATATGCAAAGCTCAAAAACCGATTTACTTTCATTTTAGCAAAATGATATATTTTAAGGGCAGCTGTCTAAAGCCATACCAACAGCTCGATCGGCCCTCGATTTATAGATCAACACACCATTTCCAAAAACAAAAAACGTGCTTGAAACTACACGTAGGAACCTACCCTAGCTAAAACCAATAAAAAAACTCGTATTGCGAGTTAGGAGATGTTAAACAAAGGACACCCAACAATCTCCAACAGGTTTCCGAGGTTAAAGCTCGATTTTTTATGAATTACAACCTGCAAGTACCTGTATAAATCTGAATGCCGTGGCTGCGATGAAGTGACTTTAAGTACTGCTCGGAATGCTTCAGTCAAATCAGCTTCCTCACCTAGGTAAGGGTCCAGATAATCTGCCCAAAAAAGTTTCTAACTCAGCCGTCGTTTCGTAAGGGGAGAAAGAAAGAATGAGCGTTTAATTACTTCGACTTGTATACTTCTCGTTGGTAGCGCTTTGGTCGTAAATTACGTCATCTACCGATATTATGGCGTACTCCCCTGTGGCCAGGATGCCTATAACATCTAAGGCACGAACCAAGTCTACTAGGGCTACATGTTCGCCAATGAAAAGGTAGACTAGGCGGAGACAAGATAAAGCAGTGTCAATGTTAACGTGCCTGGTAATCCGTATTAACCACCGTGGGAGGATTATTACCTCGCGTGCGCGAATAGGTTTCACGCACTAGTTTCTGGAATAACGGGAACTTGCTAGGGATGTAGTCACCGTCTACGCGTTTTACATCTGTGATGTTTATGTGCTTGCTTGGTGCCAAATTCTACCGAAAATTGCAGAAAAACGAATAAGGCATTCCATGAAACTGAATGAATTTATAAACGGAACTAAAACATTGAAGAATGTCATAAAAAGAACCAAATTTAATTTCGCAGATATTGAAAGTACGACTTCATGAATTCCAAACAAGTCTGCAAGCTGAAACCTATTACTGAAAATTACTGAATTATACTGAAAATATTGAAATTACTGAAAAGTTAAAATACGAACTAAAATTGCATAAGGGTCAACGAAAGGACAACTTGGTTACTTTTGTATCTTAGTTTGCTTTGGAACAACTAAATAACCCAAGTAAAACATCTACTTTGTGTGTCTCGCACTGCTGCAAAAACTGACGGATGCCTTTGCAAAGAGATAACGAAACCGAAAAAAAATAAACTATTAATACAGAAAAATAAATAAAAAATCCTAAACCTTGGTTTTCTTTGGAAGTACCCAAAAATAAACATACCTGTATTGCTTCCAGAACCTGAATCCACTCAGGACGGTTACTAACCACTAAGATTACTTTATTCCAAGCAAAGTGATCCAGTAGCGCAATTACAGACTTGGAAACCATGGAAGACGGCGGCGAAGTCCGTGCAAACGTGTGGTAGACGGCTTTATTTGAAACGCTCGTATCAGCACATTTCTAATAATTTCCCCAAAAAATATCTGTCAACTGTGTCATTACTTTATTCATATTTCAAGGTTACTAGAACCTCCATAATATCCATAATATTCATAAAAGCATTCTAGAAAGTTTTTAGAGCATGATCTCCTGAACACAATTGAATTAAAAGAATTGAATGAAATTGAATGAAAAGTTTACGGTCCTATTTAATTCAATGTAAACCTAAGGTAACTTCGTATTTTTTAATATTCCGCATATTTGAATCTTTTCCGTCCGGTCCCGACCTATTCAAATAAGCGGATTGCACTGTATTTATATTTGGAAGATATGAAAAATATCTCACATAAGTGATCATTGGTAAGTTCCAGGCAGCCGCTACGAGCGCCTCGGTCGCGCAGTTCTCATCCGGTCCAATGAAGCCTACTGCGCCCGAGTCGCGCATTTCAGTCATTCTCCGTAGAGCTAGCGCAGTACCATAATAATACCCTACATCCATTGCCACAAATTTGAGCGTATGGTTAGGCAAGAGGTCAGGATCCTTATTAACTGCGCTAACGGCTACAGGAACCGCCCCAAGTGTCATCTTGGAGGAAACATAAGAACTCAGAAACCCAATTGTAATGACACCCTTGGATGAATCAGCACTTCCTGGGGAGTATACACAGAAAGAGCATAGGGTTATCTATAAATAGTTCCCATAGTAGAGAAACTTCACTCCCGGAAAGGTAGGGTATAGGCCCAGAAACCCATTTAGAAAATCCCTGAGGTGTTGCAGAGCCTCTAAACAGCAGGGCAACGCCTGTCAGCATGAGGCAATCCATTAAAAAGACACCATTCCTGGTGACCTTTTAGGCTGTTTTCGCAGTAAAGGGAGAAAGGAGAAACTTAGCTCACTTTAAGCATATACCTGAATGAGGAATGAGGTAGTTTTCAGCGCGGTATTGCGTCTGCGACTCAGTAAGACATTTGGATGATTTAGAATCACTGAACCATGCAAGGAAGCCCAGTGTGGAACCAAATATTGCGTACAATATTTGCAGAACTAACAAATTCAACCACTTCATACTTCATATCGATTCTTTCACTTGATTTTGGCACAATTTCAACTTCGCTTTTCAAATCGGGGGTACAAACATTGTCATTTTTCTTCTTCTTGACTTGGATTCAAGAAATGACTAAAACGAGCACAAATATTTAACTGTCCGAATTTAAATTTGCCATTTACATTCGGAATTTGCAACATTTGAAACTATGATTTCCAAGTAGGATTCATCCATATGCACCAAATTGTGCACCTTTGCACTAACATTTCCACTTGACACAGAACTCGCCGAAGCTTGATCCAAGCTTTCCACTTAATTTCGAATGTAATCTCAACTCGTTGCAAATGCTTTATTTCAAACTCGGAACACGTTTTAAAGTCCCGGCAAAGATCCTACGTATATGTTGTTTGACCGTTTTGGCAATACTTCGGCGTGTCTTGGTACTAAATCTCATAAACAAAGAGGAACTTTCACCGAGGGGATGTTGTTGTGTGTCAGGTATTCTGTATTTGGCTCCAAAAAAAGCACATCCTTTTTCGAACGGAAAGGAGTGAACTGTAGTCGAATCCGCACTTCATTAAAAACTTTGTACGCAAACACACAAGCAACCGAACAGCAATGTCTTTGGACCTCCACCTGCTCCGTACGACTTGTTCGTCGATCAAGTTCCACGGCTTATGTGTAGCTGGCGAAACGGCCAATCCACATCATAAGAACAAGACTGGTCTCCTCGACCCCCTGTAGTCCTGTAGCTTAATTTGGACACACCATCCACCCACTTCCCGATAAAATATACCGACTGTTGTTAAAGCCGAATAAGCTTAAACGCAAACCTGCTACGATCCAAAAAGGTATATAGTCTCTTTTTCCCATTCAAAGTTGTGCAGCGATCTATGAACCCTTGAGCTTGACGTTTCCAGTCAAATCTGTCACAAGTTTTCCCCAACACAAACTGCTTCTAACGATGCACTTTATATACTTGTCCAACATTGCCTGGACCCTATCCGAAATTTTGAAGGAAAGTAACTGATTCGTTGTTCCAAGACTTGTTTATCAACCTCTTTTCCGGTTTGGTGTTATAAATGGTGTGCATGCCACCTAGCGACTAGATCGTAAATAAGATAGCTAACCCGTTTATTATGGTAAAAAAAGGCGCGAGACCATTTGCATGAGTGTTCTGCGCGTGTCACCAGTGTTGTAAAGTTTTGTACCACACGTAAGGAAACGTTAAATAATAAATACAGCAAGCTTATTCGAGAAGTTGTTTTTACAAATAGGGCACACACCAAGTTGTCCTCTCACTTTTAGGGTAGAACTGGTCCCTTAGCTTAGTCTGAAGCTTGAGAAAGCCCTAAGGCACTCCATAATAAAGTACACTGGCCTTGTTCTTGATTGATATGTATCAAGTTTATGTTAATACAGGAAAAGATTTTGTTCCTTTGGGTGCATCACTCCTAAACGCGGTTGGCTAATCTTTGGCCATCCGCCCAAATTTTCAGCTTATATAAACATAGCTAATCGTTTTTGATCAACGTCTCCCGGATCTGGATTACGTTACCGGAAGAACCCCACTTATATATTCGAGAATTGCATCATCAAAATTCTGGTTTTAACAACCAGATACCCTCGCCACCTGTCACACGTTGGAAGGTACAGAGATGGGTGAGAAGTGCTCGGAAAACCGGAGCCCCACCTTTGGGAATCCGCGGAGTAAACTCATTTAGAAGTTCCTCGGTCCGGACTTGATTAGCAGTTTGCCCTCTACATCGAATAAACACTCGTAGATCGTCTAACAAATCCTTGTGTTCGGTAGAAACATCACTAGAGACTGTGGACGATTCATTTTCGACATCCTTCGTGAGTTTGTTGCGTTCCCGAATACGCGATAGCAGTTGCGAGCTACCCACGCCGTTGCTCGCGCCGAATCTCGGCTTGCGCGCCCCGTGAGAGCCCGTCCACGTGGGGACGCCGCTTGTGGCGGGAAAACACTCTTGGCGGGAGCGTTTGAGCTGCGAGATGGCTTCGCGCGCGACCCGCTCCGCTTCGCCTTCGATAAGCGCGTAATCCGCGGAGCCATCTTCTACCAGACGGTCGTGCAGTAACGCGGACTGGACTCCTGTAAAGAACAGCAAAAAAATCCAGCTGGAGAAAATTACTTTCCTCCAAACGAGAACTTATTTGTTGTTCTTTTACCTGTTTGTGCAAATAACGTCTGCAAGACATAATTATCCTGTTTTTGAGTCATGTTACCATCTTCTTCGCCATCTTGCCATTCGCTACTACCGATGCAACTGTCAATCACAACGCCATCTATCTCCACTTTTTTCTTCTTCTTCTTTGGAGATTTTTTACTACTCTTACTACTCTTCCCTTTCTGTTGTTGCTCCCATAGTAACTGACGTTTACCACGCTCGGCTTTCCATAACCGCAAACGTTCTTCCTCCGCGTCTTTCACGTTCATCCCCGTCGGCTCGACAGAAGATGCATGTGGGTTGTTAATGCTTGTATCTGTCCCCGCCAAGATGGCTTCCGTTTCCGTTTCCCCATTGGTCTCTTTCAGTGTAAACAATTCGTACAAATCATTCGTTTTGAAAAAACGCCGTTGCTTGGGGTCTGACAAAACGCGCTGGGTCAAGAACTGCTTGAAGATCTGTCGATGATACATCTTTTCTTCGATCGTCCCCGCCAACACCAATCTTACCCAAAACATTGTCATTATTCCAAAAAAACTCTCCAAAATCCATCAATGTCACTCCTACATTTACAACACCTTCCAATTAGCTTCTAAATTAATTGATTTTATCACGGTAACTTTTATCAGATGCCAAACTTTGCCAACAAGAGCAATTAAAACGGGGAAAACCCAGTTCAAGTACTTAAAAATGGCAAACCCAAAACGAGTTCTGTGACTGACTTCCGCTTCACCAATTTACCCGTTGAAATAATGGAGAAAAAAAATATAGAAAGTAAAGAAAATTCAAAACCAACCTGTAAATAGTGACATCCTTGCGTTGTCCAATTCGCCAAGAGCGTTCGCGAGCCTGCAAGTCGGTACACGGGTTCCAGTCCGGATCGTAGATGATAACCCGATCCGCGCCGGTGAGGTTGATGCCCAAACCGCCGACGCGGGTTGTCAACAAAAACACAAAGATTGAAGGATCCGCGTTAAAATTCTGCACCATTGTTTGCCGCGAGCCAATGGGCGTAGTCCCGTCCATTTTGACATACGTATGTTGCTCCTGTCTAGCTAGAATCTCCAAGATATTTAACATCTGGCGAGACTGCGTAAAAAGCAGGACGCGATGCTTTTGGTCCGCCCAAATCCGCAACAAAGACTTGACTACCTGCAATTTCCCCGACAGTGACCAATGGCCATACTTTTCGCCTAATGCTTCGATGCTCACTTGCGAAAATAAATGGGGGTGGTTGCACAGCTGACGAAGCTTAATGAGCCCGACGAAAATCTGCGCTTGGCCATCTATCATGTTCTTTACTTCTTTTGAGTCCAAATATTGCCTATAAAGACTCCTTTGCTCGTCAGTGAGACGGCAGAATAAAACCTAGATATATAAGAGTAGAACACGTTAGTTACAAGAAGAAATATAAGAAAAGCGAACACAGAACCTGTTCGTTTTTTTCAGGTAGCTGAATGTGATCTTTAACGTCCGCTTTGAGTCGTCTTAGTAAATAAGGATTGATAGTATCGCGCAAAACCCTGGCACATCGATATGCAGTAGCCACCTGCGAATTTAATTAACACAATAATACACTTCACAGGCAAATCGAGAATTAATTGAAGGAATTGTTTGGATTGCTTGAAGTTTAAACTATTACCAGCTAATCTAACGTATACGAAACGAATTGAATTCTCACGAAAAATCCTCACAAAATCGCCTTCATATCGATTTATGCAATATGCAATATATCGAATATGCAATACTTCAGCAAAATAGGAAAATTTTTGCAAAAATAAAATTTGAAACCTCAAACTGATACCTTACCTGCACTTGGGACGCATTCGCGTATCCTCCTTGCGTAATCGGCACCGCGAACTGCTGCATAAATACCGGTAAAGTCCCCAACTTTCCCGGAAATATGAAATCGAACAACGACCATAATTCCTTCAGATTATTCTGCAAGGGCGAACCCGACAAAATCAGCCTATGGGGCGTCGGAATTTGTTTAACTGCCAACGTAACTTGTGCGTCTGGATTCCGGATTTTATGCCCTTCATCAAGTATCACGTATTGCCAATTCACCCTAAGCAGTTCGTTGATTTGCTGGATAACCCCTGAGTACGACGTAATAAGAACTGCACTAGTGTTTTTTGTCGATCGAATCAGATTCGGTCGTTGACCACTAAATGAACCTGTTTCATGCAGAATTACGGCTCTGCGGGGCGGACACCAGATGTGCAGTTCTTTCACCCATTGTTGCATCACTGTCGCCGGACAGAGCAACAATATGGGTCCAGGTTTGCCCTTAACCTTCGCATGGAGCAAACCTCTTAAAAAAGCAGCGACTTGAACCGTTTTCCCTAAACCCATTTCATCGCCTAAGATTCCTCCGCAATTCTGACCATGGAGTTCCCATAACCATTGAACCCCGACACGCTGGTAACTATGCAACCTTTCCCATACCGTTTTCGGTATTTTAAACCCATCTGATAGCTCCTCCCACTCTTCGTCAAGATCTTGTTGCTCTTTCCAAGCATCTAATCGCTTTCGAAAAGCTTTCAGATCCCCATCGTCCCGCCAACGAGTATCTTTCTTCTTTTTCTCAACTTCTACATCCGTTTTCTTGCTTAATTTCAGCTTCTTAGGCGACCATTCGTCGTTAGAATCTTCACCTGAAGGAATGTAATCGCTGTCGTTGTCGCTGGACTTTCTTTTGCGTTTAGGAAACTCTTTGGGGACGTGTTTAGTAGGAAGAGGTGTTTGGGCCCATGATTTGCCTTTAGGGGTTGGAACTGAGGGTTGAGGAAGAGGAGCTTTGTCTTTTTTGTGCTTTTTAGCTTGAAGTTGCTCTTGCTGGAGTAAATAACGTTCGAAACTAGACATGGAGGGCTTGAGTTGACTGGCAGTGGTTGAAACTGAGGGTAAAATGGTACCAAAGGGAGTCATGTGACCCAATCGGACCAATCGCTGTGTTTCTGACTCTTCGAGAGCAGTTTCTGGTTCGAGGAGATGTTTGTCTTTAAGTTTGGCATTTTCGGCCCGCGTAACTTGTTCTAATGCTTTATCTACTTGATCTAGGATGCCTTGTTCGAGTGTAGATTGGTTGTAGACAGTAATACCTAATTGCTGGAGCTCGTCAGCCTACAAAAACGAACACAAACAAATTAACTTGAAACCGTTTTCTATTAACAACGAAAATTCGTGTTAATTTTAGTGAAAACTGGGGTTTACTTGCTCGGATTTGGCGACAGACTCGATTGCAGAAGTGTCGATTTTTAGGAGAGGATTGGACTTGGTGGGATTCTCGAATATATCATTGTTGGGGTCGGAATTAGATGCCTCATCAATTTGAAGGGCTTGATCACTGGTTACTGTAGTAATTTGGCAATCCATTGTTGTCGGAATGATATAGTTTATTGAGGTATAAGCGTTTAAACACGAGAGAAAATGTGCTGTTACATTGTTTACATAAGAACGTTTTTGGGGAATTGTTTTGTTCGATTCTAGAGTGGAAGTACACCGTGAATGACATCTATGGACGCTTTGATGAATCACTTGGTATGTTTGAAGTTGTTTTTTACGCTGTTACGTATTTTTAATGGTTAATGTAAGTTTAAGACTTACAAATATAAATAATTTATAAGATGAGCGATGTCGTCGCTCATCTTGTAAATTATTGTACAATTTTCAGAAAGCAAAAGATTTATAAACTTGTTTGTTTCCGGAATATTCTAGAACATTGTTTACTTTTGCCTCTATTTTTAAATTACGAAATTCTTGCACTGATACTTTATTTAGAGAAACCTACAAGTTACAGCATTTTAGCATTTAGCAATCAAATCCATTCACTCGTGTTGACCCAAAATAAGTCGCAAGTCTCCCAGGGAAACTCCAGTTGTTACGAAAATTAACTTCATCAAACCCATTTTTACCAGAAAAACGAATTTTCTTGTTCCTGATGACCATAAATTCAGCTTCAAGTTCATACAAAAACCAATTGGGACCTACTCACAGAAAAGTACAAAATAAAAACTGACTACTACCATAACAGGTTCAGTCATAGAAAAAATACTTAATTTAAGCATTAAAGAATGCTCAATTTTTCTCCCAAAGTTGATTTTTTAATGATACGTTAATAAAGGGAAAAAAAAGAACGACCCCCAAAAATAAGTAAAAAAAAACCTGAAAGAAACTCGAAAACTTTTTTGGTACATGCAAAACATTGCCACTCACTCATTTACGATACAATCAACTTTCATTTGCGACTTTTTTCAAATTAAAGACATTTGCTTTTCTTCCTGTCTATCAAATTCATTTCTGCCACAACTTTGTGAACATGCCGCTTTCACAATGATTTTCTGAGGAACACAATCGTCACAATTTTTTCCAGCATCAATTTTCTTTTCATTTTTCCAAACCCCCAAAACCAAAAGAAAAGCTTTTGTTTTCAATTTCTGGAATGTTCGGGCATACAACGTTAACGGAAATGGGGAACATGGCGGAGGAGTTTAGGCGGGAAAATCCGTTTGGCGGGAAATTCAAATTTCTAGTCCCAGTCACAACTTTTTGTTTGGTTTCCAACGAATTTTTCTCCGGGTTATAAGTAAATTCGAAGAATTTCTACAAGGCCGTGCACCTGAGGCAGATTTCCTTCGTTTTGTTTTCAGATTAGGGGTTGGAAAGTGCAGGGTTCCAAAAAAAAACTCCTTTTTCCCGTGTTTCCCAACGAAACAAACACAAATTTGTTTTCTGTATGAAAAGTAAGATCCTTAGTTTGGAGAGGGGGCGGGACAGATGGGCAGTTTGATACTTTGATGGTGACACCATAGAGACAAAATGTGAGAGTAAAAAGGTTATCATATACTGTCCATTTCTCAATTCTTTTTCTTCTTTACTTCTTTTAACCACTTAGTTGGGGGGGGGAGGAGCTAGTTATGCGTCGACTGAGGGCTCAGCTGTTTCATCTAAACGCACTTTCTTGAGAGGAGGGTCTTCAACGTCATCCGTAGCTTCTATCGGCGCCAAAGAGCCAACGGCGGCTGCTGCAGGGGTGGACGTGGGCGCGGCTTCGGGATCAGGACCTAGAGCTGGCGTCCCATTTGCTACCCATGAATCGTTTGTGTTGATGTCATCTGCTGGTTCTCGACTGCAATCCTCGGATGCCACGCCTACAAAACATATTATTAATCACAAGCACTCGTAACTTACCCTAAATTTAGCATTATTCTGCAATTACTACTATCTGCGAGTCTATTTCTTCGTTTAAGAAATACTTTTCCAAACAATTCTGCAAAAAATTGTGTTTTTTAACTAGTGATGCAGGTCTCCGAAACTAACACTACTTGCGCCAAATCTGAGTACACTGCTGCTTATTTCTTCGAACGAGAATCGTATTTGAATTATTTGAATCGCATTTTGCACTCCTATTTCACTTTTTCGGATTCTTTCTGGAACAAACAGTACAATCGCCTTTGTTTATTTTCTACAAGCACCGCCCATGGGTGGAGCAATTGCAATCTTATGCTTATAAGCGTTCGTTTTGGACTCGAGTCTTTCCAAGTCGAATTCCATAAACTTTCAAAGTTTAGGCTAAAACGAACGCTTATAAGCGTAAGTCAAGGAAATTTGGCTAGTCTAAGTTTAAGTCGAAGGTGCAAAACGAACGCGAAAAAGGTTTGGACCACAGTATATGAAACCTATACACTGTGGTCTGGACTCCGTTGAGCTCGATTAACCTTTCATTGACATTAGCGTCCCGTCTAACCTAGAGCCGCGTTCGTTTTGACCAAAGTTTAAGCCGACTTCAAAGTCTACCCAAGACTTTGTGCTCATAAGCGTTCGAGGTAGGTACACTTTGCTAAACTTTGGGCTTACAAGCTAGTCGACTTAAACTTTGGAAGTCGACTTCTAGTTTTGGTCCAGGCAAGTCTATAGCATAGCCGCGTTTGTTTTGACCTAAGTTTAAGCCGGCTTAAAAGTCTACCCAAGACTTTGTGATTATAAGCGTTCAAGATAGGTAGACTTTGCTAAACTTAGGGCTTATAAGCGTTTTCTTTAGCTAGTCGACTTAAACTTTGGAAGTCGACTTTTAGTTTTGGTCCAAAGTCAGGCAAGTCTATAGCGTGTACTCTTGTGCCTAGACTTAAACTTAACCCCGCCTCTTGTTTATATATATCTCCTTTGTTGATATCGAACAATTCACATATTGCTTTTGTTTATTTTCTACAAGCACCGCCCCATGGGTGGAGCAATTGCAAACTTTTGCTTATAAACGTTCGTTTTGACTCCAGACTTTCCAAGTCGACTTTGGTAAACTTTCAAAGTTTGGGCTAAAAGAACGCTCCTAAGCAAAAGTCAAGGAAATCTGGTAAGTCTAAGTTAAAGTCGACGGTGCAAAACGAACGCAGCTCATGTACTCTTGTGCCTAGACTTAAACTTAACCCCGCCTCTTCTTTATATATCTCCTTTGTTGATATCGAACAATTCATACATTGCTTTTGTTTAGTTTCTACAAGCACCGCCCCATGGGTGGAGCAATTGTAAACTTTTGCCTGGTAAGTCTAAGTTTAAGTCGACGGTGTAAAACGAACGCGGCTTAGGTATACGGCTCGTTCTTGCAACTCAACAGAACTTGACGCCGAATAAGCGCATTCCTGGACTTCTAAGTTATCCAATGTATGTTATCATTGCTGAGTGCCTGTGCAAACGCCAGATGTCCGGTATAGGAGGTCAGTGACTAACAAGCGAGGAATGCAAGGTTACTGGGCGAGGTCAGGGTCTCGTGGAACGAAAGTAAGTATAAACGCAAACAAGGGTTAAACTTGCGACTGGAGCTTGGGAATTCTAGCTGAAACGAGCGTAACAGCATAGTTTCATGGGAAAGCAGTACGTGCGCACCAAAAGACAATGTTTTATAAACTATATGACGCATCAATTACCTAAGACTGAATCGTAGGTGGCGTCAGAATCTTCTGGCACGACGGCGGCAGTGGACCTGAAGTCATTCGAATCATCGCTGTAAGCAGCGCGACTGGATTCGGCTGATTCAGGCACATCTGCTTCGCCCTGTGCCGGTGTAGCAGCGGGTAAAGTGGACCCCACCGCGTCGCCATTGTTGGCGCCGTTGTGATTTTTGGTGGCGTCACCATTTTCTGTGCTCAAACCTGGCATGTTGTCCAACAGCGTGGGTTGGAGCTTTCGGAGGATGAAATGGGCCCAGAGGGCCATTTCCACCCTATGAGGAGTCCAATTGGGGATGGGCGAAGGCGAACTAGTTCCATTGGTCTGTTCTTCGGTGTTTAGCCGCTCCGCCGCCCCGCGAATGTGTTGTACAAACTTGAGGTATTCTTTGGTAGTGTAATCGATGCCTTCAAAGTCCGGAATGGAGAGTAAACATTCGTCTGCCATGTATGGCGCCAATTCAGGTGCTGCCGCTGCCAAAACCGCTACACAATATTCGAAAATTTTAGCCGTTAGAAAAGTTTCCCGCCAAAATATTCAAAAAACGATTAGAACACCGGAGGAACGTAATTGGAGGGTAAAAAACAGATTTCGCGTGCTTTTGCAAAACTTGTAACCCTTGAGGGAGGGAGACAGGATCCTATTAGGGGTTACCTGATGCCATTGTTGTGCCTACACCTTTCATGTTGGATAAGGCAGTAATAGCAGAGTCCAAATTGGGTAATTTCTTCAGAGCTTTCTTCGTTTCGACCATGACAGCCCGCGGCGTGTTGATTTTTATGAGGTTGGTCAAGTGGGGGTAATGTTTGCCTTTCTGTAACAAAATATTATGGATGTTTGGGGTTAACAATGGATCTTTATGGCATTTAAACTTTGAAAAAAAGGTTTCAATAGGGATTTTTAAAGGTCTAATTGTTTTGTGAGATTCATAAAAACAAGGGTTCCAGGAATGGGGAAAAACGAAATTGGAAAAGCCTCCGGTGTCCCAAACGACTCGCAATGAAAAATAAAGCACTTTTGAACCAAAAACCATTTTGTGTTTTGGGTTGTTTTGTTTTGATTGAGTTGGCTAACCTGAAGCTGTAGCAGGTCCTACGCCTTTTAGGTTGCCCAAAGCTGCTAAGGCTTGCTCCAAATCATTCTTGACGCAGAGTTTTCTGATGCCTTTCTTAGTTTCGGTCATGACCGCACGCGGAGTGTTGAGTATTACTAATTGTTGCAAACGTGGGCGCCAGGTTCCACGCTAGAGTTTAAGTGTCAGTTTGGGAAGCCAGATATTATTTCACAAAGTCGTTATTCGCATTTCAGAACATTATGATTTAGTATATCATATATTATTACAAATTAATTGGACCAATTACGCCACGAATATAATTAACAACAGTAAATTATATGTACTTAACTACCAACACACTTAGCTTATTATAATAGTTCATTAGTAAGAGTTTGAAGTTCATAAAAAAGATAAACACACCGACTCTATTATTAAGCCATTTACAAGATTGCTTCCTTGTGTTACAATTAACGAGACCAAATAGGATTCAAATTCATAAAAGCAAAAATCCTCATCACACAACAACAATCTAGTTTGTATCTTTGTTCTCTACATAATTATCACCACAATTCGGAAGTTTGTTAAAAATTTCTTAAATTCTTTCAATATTAATCTTCGTATATTAAATCGCCACAAGGAACTTTGTATTGACCGCATCTTGAGTTGTAATAAATTTAAACTAACGTGAATTTGAAAAACGAGCTCCAACAACCTATTTACATCCCCTAGATCAGTGGTGTCCAACCGTTTTTTTCGATTCGCCAACACTTGAAAATGCCCTCCGAATTCGCCAAATTCGCCAACACCACAATTCACCAAAATCGTTGCAACGCAAAACTTAGAATGGTTCTACCAGTACAAGTTTTTCGTTCAGCGCTGCAGCCCAAGAAACAAGTCGAGAGTGCTAAAAGAGATTCACCGTTTGAATCTACGAAATTAAAATCTTTTTGACAAGGTTTGTCCGTGAATTTTTTGGAACAGCCGATTCGCCAACATTTTTCGTCAATTCGCCAACGTTGGCGAATTGAAGATAGGGTTGGACACCCCTGCCCTAGATTACTACGAGCTTGATTTATAAAGCAAAAGTTAAACTTGTTCAAAACCGCCCCCGCCATTATCCCATGTTAAGCCTCCACGAAGTTCCAACGAGCTTAAAGAAAAGCTTCTACCATCTCTAAAAGCTCCAAATAAACTTTCGTTGACTAGACATAAATATCAGGAATATTCCCAGCTAACTTATTGAAGAAACAAACTTCCTAAGGGGAAGCAAAATGGCCAAATAACACTAGAATTCTTGTTAATATTGTTCTAGAATCTAGAATACCGTTAGTTCCGATCATCTTATGCAAAATCGATATTTGCCACAACTAATACCAATATCATTCCCATAAAACTCTCCCACGAAGAACCTCCCTAAACCGAACGAAATCTTGATAATTACCATCAGTTTCCATTTCATCGTTTGAACCAATTCATCGTGAGTTAAGTGGGCATCTTTTCCTCTCGCTTTAATCTTCTTGGGCAATTCTTCTTGGTACCTGTTGACCCCAAGAAGAGGAAAAAAACATCAATAAATACTCATCCACATTCCGAACTTCAAACCGACGATATTTTTATCCCGTGCATCCGAAAATAAATTCAAAATAAAACCCCCCCGAACGAGACGGAAATAAACATTCGATCCATAACGTAGCCGGGGCGTGGCCAAAGCCAGGCCCGGCTTTAGCATGGCTTCTACGGCTCCTTGTCTGTCCCCCTCCCCTACTAACCTAAAGAAATGCTCTAACTCGAATTGTATTTGCAGGAAAACGCTCATTCAAGAGTTTGCCCGCTCTTTTTTAAAAAACGCTTTAAAAAGTGGCGCAGCGCACGAAGAGCGATCTCCCGCAAATATCCCGGTCGGCATTGCATTGCAATCGCTCAGTTGTCCCGGTCACTCAACCGGGTGAAGAGGTAAGTATGTAGCACACAGCCCAGCGATAAAGGGGAGCCCGGCTAAAAAGAACGAACACAGCTGCCTTCCCTTCCCCTTGCTGAAAACAGGGCTTGGCTCGCCTTTGTTCGATCGCTAGCGTTTGGTCCCGGTCATTGACCAAAAACCCAGGCTGGGGGAGAGGGTCCTTAGCCGGCTTATCGCGCGCTACTTTGGCCCTGGCTCACATAGTCCTTTATCAGGACGCTGGGACCTTGAAAAACGTTGTCAAACTTGAGGGCAAACTTACCAAGTATCCAACTTCATAAGCTCTTCGGGTTTCTTGTTTTTCTCTTGCGCTTTCAGTTTAAGGGCTTCTGGATATAAAGTTAACACAAATTCGTACTGTTTTACATTGCCTTCACTGAAAAACACGGCAGTGTCTTTTACCGATGCCATGGTAGAATACTTGCACTCCAGTCAACTGCCGACTACTAGGTACTCCTTTCCAACGCTAGATTGGAGGACAACCACCGCCATCTAATGGTAAACTTTGTTACTTTTTGTTGTGTTCGTAAACAAATCAAGTGACGCTTGAAAATGAATTTTGAAAGTACAATTTTGGGGGATTTTAACAATCGTTTTGGAGACATTAACTAAGCTAATTAAGGAGGCTTAAAAATATATAATGACACTGGAAGGAACTAACGCTTCAGGTTCAGCTACTCGTAAGTGTTTTAAGTTTTGTTTTTAAGTCATTAACAAGTTAAATTAATTAGTTTATTTTTCTTCGTTTTTAGGAGCAAAACTTCGTGCATGGGCAGAAACGAAGCTAATCACTTCTTCGCCTAACGAACAGCTTATACGCTACACCTCACGTTCGATTACTTGGGCTGAGATTCTCGCCCAGAAGAACTTGTCACGAAATCAAAGTCAAAATAATAATAAAGCATCCAAAGAATTAACCGAACGTTCCCAAATTAACGCCTCAAGTTCAGCAAAAGTTGCTGCCTGGCTCCAATCTTTACCTTCACCTGAGCTGCTTAAAGCTCCTGAATCTTTCAGGGATGAAGTCGATGCTTCCAAGCCTCGTAAACACGATAAAGTTCCAAAGAAAGCTACCAAAAATCGCAAGAAAGTCCTGGCAATCCATCGCCTGAAAATAAGGATCAAATCGCCTAAAGAATTCCCTAGTTTTACTGAACTACGCAAGAATTACGACTCTTCTCGAAGTGAAGGTCTTGAGAAAATGAAAATTGTCGAGAAAAACGTCAAAATTCAATCATTAAGTAAAAATAAATTGCATTATTTAACTAAAGCTAGATTTCGTTCATTATGAGTCTGTTTTCAATACCATAGCTGCCTCTCCTTCACGTCGTAAGCCAATGAAACCCAAAAATGACTCGTCATTACTCCATTTCTTCTTAAATGAGTTGAATACTGTCATTACGCCTGACACGCAAAGATTATGGGATAAGCAGCAATGGCAGCAGGAGAAAACCTTGTTGAGTTTGATGCGAGAAAAGCCTTCGACTGTCCACAAACAAGTATTTCATGATTTTAGTGTTCAATATTTTGAATAATTCTGGTTTTCTTTAGGTTTCGAGCCTTATTAACGAGTGCCTTAAGCTGACAGACCTTCATCTGAAGCAGAAATCTGCAATTCAACGCCACAAAGAGCATCAGAACATGACGAGTTTGAAATTCGCGGCCAAAAACAGTTTACATCGCAGAAAAGCGAGCAAGATTCAAGCTCAAGCTGCTGCAGCAGCTGCGCAAAATGTGTTACATGCCCAACGAGTCAAGCATTTGAGCGTGGACCAGCAGAGAGTGTTGAATTTGGGGAGAGCCGTGGGAAAAGCGCGAAAACAGACGGTTTTGGAAGAGCAGAAAGAGAAACGGACGGTTAGGAAGCAAGTGGATGAGCAAGTGAAGGGGAAATTAGAGAAAATAGGCCAAGACTACCGCGAAAAGGTCAAAAGGTGGGGGCAGGAACTGACAGAAGAGGCCGGGAAGGATGCGAGGGAGAGAAGGGAAGTGGAAAGTGAGGTTCGAAGGCTGAGAAAACAACTAAAGCAAGAACTGAACCAAGAAATGCAATTAGCCTTACAGCGTTTGATGCAAAGACGAGAACATCGACAATTTCTCAAGTAAATTTCCCACTCTACTTCTAACCCTAACCAATGCGTAACTTAATGCTAATTTAAGTTGCAAGTAAGTCACAATTTCAGTCGGAAATTAATCGAAATAATGTTTTTTATTAATTATTATATTTTATTATTATTTAGTTGTTAATTTAATCGACATATACTAGTTATACATAATTCTGATTTGCATAGTAGTAATTCATTTTATTAACGATTTATATTTAAAATAATAATATTCTTATCTGTATTTTATTGTTCGTATTTTTTAGGGAAGAGAAAGCCACGCAACTAATGGAAGAAATCCGGAGAGCAAAGTATGTTATAAAGTGATCAGTATTACTTGCTTGTGTACTTAATGTGAATAAATTCTTGTACAAAATCTTTTTTTCGTTATTATTTTGCGCGTAGCTTATTGAAGAATGTGTAATTTGCAAAGTTACTTATTTATTCTAATTTCCCCAATTCATTGACTCAGGTGCTTTGGTCCCATAATTAAAATGTTTAAGTTTGCAACGAAACTTATTGCTACATAATCCTTGAATATCCTTATAAAGAAAGTTCCTGAGCTCCATTCGCTGCTCGACAGACGTAGAAAGTAGCGTTGGTAGTAGGATTCTGGGCCTGAATACGTTGCACAGTGCTTGTTATACAATCTTCCCTAACCTAAGCACAAAAATTCCATTAAAATTTGCTATTTCATAAAGGTTTCAGTACCAGAGCTACTGCACACCCTCCAAATCCTGCTCCAGTCATCCTGGATCCCAAAACTCCTTCGCAGCTATTCGCTGCGTTGACTAATGCATCCACTTCCGGACAGGAAACATTATACAAATCCCTATAAAATATAACAATAGTTACTTTTTCTCATTTGAAATAGTAAACTACAATAAAAAATAAAATAAAAGTAAACTAAGAGACTAATATAAGTTTAGAATGATTCATTTGATTGAAAAATTTTGAAAAACCCGACAGAAAACGAAAATTTAGGTGAAAAAGTCGAATTTTTCCTCCGGAATTTAAGAAATTTCGTGAGCATACCTAAGTGATGCGTGGCTTAAGTTCATTAATTTGCCCATGGATGCCATATCTCCATTTTGGGCGGCTTCAGCAGCTTGACGAGTGTATTCGATTTCTTGGACCACATGTAGCGCCCTTCTGTACGTCTCTTCATCCAACAAACCTTTCGAATCTATAGAAAAAAGGCTAAAAATCATCCCTAAGAAACAATTAATTGAAGTAATATAACTACTTTGCAGTAATTCGATTGAAACGTGCCGTAAGGAAGGCACGTTCATGGTTCGAGCAGCTTTCTCACACTGGCCTCTTCGTAAGGGATATTCCGAGCCACTTAATTGATGGCGAACCCCAGAATCGATAATAAGAACCGCGATATTGGGCAGTGTTAAGGGCACACCTTTAGTTTCTAAGGACTGGCAGTCGATCAAGAGGGCGTGGTCAGCTCGACCTTTAACCGATATCATTTGATCCATTATTCCACAAGGAACCGATGCATATTCATGTTCAGCTGCTTGACAAGCTAAGGCTTTCTCCTCCAAACTGAAATAATTACAAATTCTAATTAATTGAAAGTAAAATTGTGAATTGTACGACGCTTTAAAACATATTCTTCTGCTTTTTTCAATACATTTCTGGTTAAATAGTTTAAAACCGAAATTTTATTTGTTTGGAATCGTACCTTTTACAAGGGTTACGTGTTAAGGCTTCCAATAAAGTATATGTGCAGACTTCCAAGGCTGCACTACTTGATAAACCAGCTCCAACAGGTACAGAAGATATAAAAACTGCGTCAAAGCAGCTAACTGAGCTTGGATCTGTAATAATAAAGCTTTTTTTTGCCAAAAATAAACGAAATTTCGTTCAATTTTTACTATGAAATTTAGCTACTACGCCCTTGACGTAATTAGCCCATTTAGGGAAGCCGGGAGTTAAGGCAGCCAAGGGAAAAGTTGTTTCGTGGGGCATATCGGTGCCTGGACTATTCGATATGGTGACAATCCTGCACTCATACAGCCCATTCGGTTTCCCAACTGCTAATGTAACCATAGGGAGTGCCTATATAACATAACAAGCTACAGTTAATTTCGGATTAATTTATTTCATTAATTAATTAAGACTTATAAGTACCATGGGCATGACGAAGCCTTCGTTGTAGTCCACATGATCGCCAATCAAGTTAACGCGGCCTGGAGCGGCCACCGCTACACTTGGTTTCGCATTAAAGCGATTTTCAAATTCCCTAACTGCTTTCTCAAGCAAAACATCTATAGAGTCTACTTGGGACAACATTATTCCATTAGATTCAAGTGAATGAGTAAGAGTTTGTTATCAAAACATCAATAAAGCTCCCCTTTTAGAGTGTAAAACGTCCCCACCCTAAGAGTCACTCTCTACATGGAGGCGCGGCTAAAACCTCGCTCGCCGTAACTCTTTACACATCGGTTTGGTTCGAGATTATGAACTGATAACCGAATCCTGACTTCCTGAACTCGATTTTAAATTAAGTTAATTGTGTAATTAATACTCAGGAAATGAACGATTTAGTCTATATAAATACTACAGTATTTATACTAAATAAATTTGAAAATATTTAGTTCCCCAAATTTCAAGCACCGATTTTTGAATTTGTATATTGTATCTTATAACTATTCTTAATTCCTTAAAGGTTTAGTTTTTGTAATGGCTAATCTAATCCCGTTGGTTAAAACCAGAAAACACTCATATAAGTTCCTTCAGAAGTTTTCTGTTATAAAACCGTGAAAATATGATATGGATGGAAAAAACACCGCAAGAAATGGCTCGATGCCAGAATAATTTGGGTCATCACTCCCAGCAGTGAAAAAGTATGGATTCCTTTGAACGTATGGTTTAAGAACGCCTTAAAAGCGCGCTGGCCGTAAAAGCTGCGTGCGACTTCCAGGTTCAGTTTCAGTAAATCCGTCACTCTTGTTATTGAAGGGTGTACTGTCAGCAATTTGTGAATCGCTAGCATTCTCCTGCGGTTCGCTTTCCGGACTACGGCAAAAATCAGGTGTTCGAACCAAAACACGGAACAACTGAGTGCGCGGTTTTCTTCCCCAAAAAGTAATAATACAATTCTAAATTATATAACTAAATTCTGCAATAATTTCTTGTTTGTCATTAAAAAGTAATTATCGTATTTTTCCATGTTTTAGGAAAGTTGATGTCGTCAAAAAGAAGCGCATCAACACAAAATCGCCCACGTGCACGTATCTCTGTCACGTAACCTGAGCTCAGCCCGGAATAAGAAAAAACTCGTAAAGTACGGTACTTAAATCCAGAAATAGGTTCAAGACTTATTAATTCTTTTTAGCATTACTATTTTTATTCTAGGTTACATTATGGGTGTCTTGCTGGGAATCGATTTGGGG
>RJJA01000207.1:390-108786 GCA_003724045.1 Lepidurus arcticus
AACTTGCTGGAGTCAATGTGTTATTTATGCAAAGTGATGGAGGCCTAACTCCAATGCAATCGTAACTTTATTTTATTTAGTTACTATTTTAAAAAAATCTATTAATGATTATTTCATTATTATTATTTTATTTATTTGTATTTTTATTAGGTTTAGTGACTCTCGAGCCATTCTCTCAGGTCCGGCAGGGGGCGTGGTGGGTTATGCCCAGACTACGCCAACGTATCTTGGCGAGTCCACGCCTGTGATTGGGTTCGATATGGGCGAGACTTCGACTGACGTTTCACGCGATGCAGTTCGCAAATTTTCGAGTCCACTACTGCAGGCATCACAAGTGTTCAAGCCCCACAAGTGTGTTAAAACGTTATATATTCCGTACTTCACGAATCTCAAAACCACTAAAAAATAAAAACCAAAATCCCCCCCCCCATCGGTATTTCCAGACCCCGAAATCGGAGGTATACCCCTACAATTAGTATTTTCAAACCCCCAAAATCAGGGGTATACCCCCCAAAAAGCAAGATATCCGCCAATATTTCCTTACGAAACAACCTCTATTGTAATCAAGGAGGTTCAGTATTGCAACTTTGGAGTTCGACTTTCTGTGTTATACATTTTTTGAGAATTGAGTAGAATTACCGTGCTTGTTTTCCGAATTTATTTTTTGCTTTCTTGTGAAATTTTCCTTCGCAAACGTTGCTATAGTGTTCAGTTTTCCAATTCTTGTTATTTGAATTTTTTTTTCTCACAAAATTCTAAAATTATGCAAATGGAATGTTCTGCGTTCTCTCGGGATTCCCTATTTACTTATTTTTGTACCCAAACGTTCCCCGTAAAATTTTTGCTTTCCAAAATTGTGCTTCTTGTTGTACGATTTGTAATTTTTTTAAATAGAAAACTAAAATGTGGGAATGTTTTGCGAGATTTTTCAAAAATCCGCCTAAAGGGGCGGGGCCTACGCAAAAAGGGCGCATCCTATTGGTGGATTCGTCCAAAAAGTGGGCGTGGCTTCTTTTCGTGCTAGGGAAGCTTTTTCAGGGCTTTTCTCCATAAGGAATAATGTTGTATCAAGGGGGTCCCCCTTGAAAAATCGTCAAAAATTGAGCCTCGCCCCTTTCCCTGTTCCCAAGTCCCCTGTTCGGTTTCCTATCCCAGATTCACGCTCGTGATGCCAAAGCTTCACAATTGCGAATATATGAGTATAGGAACCTTGCCGGGAAGGCATAAGTTACAGAGAAAGGAAGCCATTTAATATTTCGCTTTTTTACGAAATAAAATGCCTCGACCAGGTTTCGAACCAGGGTCCTTTCGTTCCCCAGTCTTGCGTGTTATCCGCTCGGTCATGAGCTTATATTCAATTGCCGTTGAAACATCTATAAAAGCAACATATGAACCAAGGTGGTATGTATTACATATAGGCAGGCCCGTACCCAGGATTTTGGTTCGGGGGGGGGGGTAGTATGTGATTTCGTTATAAGAAAAAACCTTTCGGGGGTAGCATATATGATATCGTCATGGAGAAAAGACATTTCGGGTGGGGGGGGGGTTGAACCCCCCCTGGGTACGGGCCTGCATATAGGTGCAGGATCCACTCGGTCATACGCCTCGACCCTTTCCCTTCCCAACTCCCCTGCTCAGTTCCCTATCCCCGATATTCGAGCAAATAATCCCTTTACGCATCACAATTTCGAATGGGAGTACTGTATAGGAACCTTGCCGGAAAGGCATAAGACACAGGGAATAGAAACCTAATATATTCGTTTATTAGAAGAAAAAAAAGTGCCTCGACCAGGTTTAGATCCGAGGTCCTATGGTACCGTAGTTTTACGTCTTACCCACTTGGTTCAACGCATGTACTAATTCTTTTATTGAAACTCCTATAAGTCCAGCACAGAAACAACACTGTTCAACAGCTTAGCTCGCTGCGCCTTGCCGCCTTGAACCCACCAACCTTTGGGGAAACAAATATCGCAGCATAAGAATCAAATCACAAAAACTTGTTTGTAAGAAAATAACACGTATTTTTATTTAAAACTTCATACATGAACCGCATTCCAAAAACACGTTGCTCTGGTACAAAATTTCACTTCTTCAGCATTTGCCTACAGAAGGGCCTACAGGTCATATTCCTCTTCGTACTGCTCCCCCACTCCATAACTCGGGCAAATCCTGCAATCCTTGTAGCATGTATGACTCCTAAACGCTTCAATAAATAGCAGCTCAGTAATTGTTGCCGCTCCTCTTTCACCTTCCCGTTACTCAAACGCATATTCAAAAATTCCATTTAAAAAAACGTTTCTTAAGAATTGCCTTTTATCATATGCATTTTTTTTCTTTGATTTCTTAATTTATTCGTCGTGGATGTTTCGTGGAAGTTTTCGTGCTATTTACGAATATTTTATAGCTATCCAACACGATACAGATTTACGCAATTACTTTTGTAATGTAAACAGCATAATCAATAAATTATATTAGTATTAAATTTATTTATTGTAGTCAATGCCATATTGCTTGATATGACTTAGCCTCCAAGCGAATGCGGTATTTATACAGTTGCATACAAACAATAAACTTTAGGATCTCTTAATATCAGACATATCACTAACCGTAATTCTCGTAGATATTTTTAGACAATTTACAAAGCAATTCGTCATAATGTTGAAGTCGGGAAAGTTTGATACCCTATAAGAACCGCATTCGTTATGTTATTCGTACTTTTCATCATAAGCTGGTGAGTAAACAAAATCTATGCGCTTTTCAACTTCATACGAGTTCCTATCTGAAACTTGCTTCGATTCCACTCCTGACAGTGTGACTTCAGCTATACAAGGGTCATTTGCATTCAATGAAGGATCGTCGTCATTGTTCTTGCGGCCTAAATTAAAAATAATACATGAAAATAACGCAAGCAATTTACTAGTTGTAGCTTACCAATAAAGCACATAATGAAGGCGCCAATTATAGGCGCGCAGCCAGCAAGAAGGAAAGCTACTTGGTAGGAACCCCGGGAGTCATAAAGCAATCCTTAGAGAAAAAAACAGATAATTTCATGATTCGCGAAATTCCGATTACGTTTCTCACCTCCGACAGGTGGACCAGTTATGACTGGTATTGCGTAGAGTCCAAGCAAAAAACCTAACGCCTGTGACACACCAGATGGTCCGCATAAATCAAACGCGACGGGTCCAACCAACGATACGAAACAACCATCAAACAATCCCATGCCGAGACAAAGAATTGTTAGCCATGTCATTGATTCAGCCAAGGTTAAGAGCATGGTTAACACTCCGATGCATAAGAGTGACACCTGCAATTGCAGCACAAAATGTGAACTACTCTCGATAAAGAAAAGAAAAAAATGAAGGGCATATACGTTATACCTGCTGAAGGACGACGCGATTGATTTGCGGTAGATCGCTGAGTTTCCCAAATATTAACCGACCGAGACCAGACGTTACACCTATGCACAAAACGAGAAGCTTACCATCTGCCTCTGGCACTATGTCCTTTGCATACGCGACCTACAAACAAATTAAATATAAATTACATAGTTCAACTTGAAAGTATATGTAATTAACATTATAACGTAAAAAGAGGAAAATTCGTAGAAAGAGATAAACGTACCAAATGAACGTACGGGACGAAATATCCGAACAGCGAAAATGGTACAGCGATTGCCCACAAGATGTATCTTTTGTTCCGCCATATGGATACATTGATGTACGTTGACCAATTTTGTCGCCAATTTTGCGGTGGTTCCGGTAAAGCGACCACGATAGTTTCAGAAGGTTCGTTTGAGCGCTGAACGGTGAAACTCATAGCACATACCATTAAGAGCATCATTACACCCCCCAATACCTGTAAAGACAAAAGTTAAATGGTCAACTCTCCAACTACAATGTTATGCTTTATTTTAAGTGTGGTTTTCCTTCTTCGACGGAGGACTAACCTGGAGAGTGGCAGCTAAGCCGACACTACGAAGCATGGCATCCAGAGCATATGGTAATACTATCGTGAATGTGGAACTACCCGCGGTGACCACACCATTGACAAAACCTAGTTTTTTCTGAAAGTAGTGGCCCAAGATTATTAAAGATGGATTGTAGACCAGCGAAGCTCCGCCGCCGAACAAGATACCATAACTTAAGTATAGTGCGTTCACCTAAAATGTAAAATAATACAATAAACATAATGACGTCTTATATAAGTTTTGGAAATTGTGTACATGTTTCAGCGAAAAAGACGTGGACAGCATTCCCACTGTAGCTAAAAATCCACCCATGACAGCTGTTTTCCGTAGTCCGATGCGATCTACTAAAACGCTTGAAACTGGAGACAGAAAGAAAGTCATCCCCAATGACAGTGAACCAATCAAAGCTGAAAGGAAAAATATAATTAAATTAGATACTGGCATATTTGTATTTTTAAAAAAGATTATAACTTACAGCATTTGCTTGCCGCATCTTGTACCCCATTTTCTTCTAGACTCGCTTTCATCCAGCCATATAGAATTCCATAACAATTATGGAGACTAAATATGAGTCCGTTTATAAGAAAACTGGCAATTACGATAAGCCAAGCATGCAGACCTCCATCAGGTGGTTGAAATTTGGCCGCTTCGATAGCATTTTCTGCACTGGTATTATTGTTATTCAGCTCTTTAGGACTCGGCTCGTATTCACCCCCTTCTACATGGGTCAGCTGCATTCTCACACGAAACTTTTCTTAGACCTACACAGCAAAACAAGTGTAACTTTACCTTCGCACTCTTAAAACAGTACTGCGTTCTCAGGCTGTGTTGCTACAGAACTCTTTTAACTACAACGCAATCATAAGTAAAAAAAAAAAAAAGTACTAACGCAATACGCAAACCAAGGCTTCCATTTTTTTAAAGGCGGGTTTCGGTTTTGTCGGCCAAACCACATTGGAATTGATAGTGAAAGTTAACTGATTACTACAAGCTTACAATAAGTGAAATTGTGAGTCAAAAATACACAAACTTCCAAAACGAAACGCCTAAATTTGCCTATCTTTCAGAAACAAAGCGTCTTCTGGTTAGTTCATAATTATAGCACAGATTGTCAATCCAATCTCTTAATCTGACAGTGCTCTACTTTTGCATCGATTAGTCCTGACTGTAACTTTAATTAAATCATCCTTTTACGTGCTACATAACGTTCGCCCTTAACCTTCTGTTGCAGTAGAGGGGGAAAAAGTTGCTTGCGACCTTCGCATACTCCGCTGCTAATGACCGTGGCGGCTTTCGAGATCCAAACCTTCACGCTATCGATGATCTCTATGTTCGATATGAATGCCTCGACAGCTACAACGACCTTCACCTTTTCAAGTTGTCCTAGAACGGTCAAACATGTGTACGTACATGTCAAAGTCGCTTGCACCCTTTAAACACCATACAGTATTTAAAGAAGCTGTTGCTGTAGTGAACAGGTCAAACTTGCCCAAATAGTTGCTTGGGGTCGCAAATTAGACGTATACGCATAAGCATAAAAAAGCTCCCAAAGCCAATTTTTTTTCTTACAGTCCGGATGGCGCGAGCCGAACGATGACTTCGAGCGAGCGAGCAAGACTGAGTGGTCAAAATATTTGTTAGATAATTTTGTTAATAAGAATTCACAAAGATTATTAAGGGCTACAAATGCTTCAATATTTCTTTGGAAATTCCTGGAAAGTAATTTCCAAAATAAATAAATTATCTCGTCTAAATTATCCTTAATTAAAACAAATCTAGTTGACTGCTTGTGAAAATTTTTTAACAGTTGCAGCTAGAAAGCTCCAAAAAGTGGTAACAAAATCCGGAAGAAATATGAAACACGTGTGCTTTTATCCAAGGACTGCAAAACATGTACACTTGTCACTGTTCATACTTTTCTCGGATGCTTCCATAAAAAATGGTCTTATATTGTGAAATATTTGCGTAGTACTTATCCCATTTAAAAATGGCTAACCAATCCGACAACCATTCTTTTCGTGCAAAAAACGCTAAAAGAATGGAGTGTAATAGAAATCGCCCATTCAAATATAAGACCTTTTTTTCTGTTGCCTACGCAAAGCACCTGTCGTCCACGTGCTGAAAGAAAAAGCGAGGAATTGACCATCATAAATAACAAGGGATTTTTTTCAAAAAGGCTTTGAATCACACATTCATAAAGCTGTCTCCATGGGTGAGGAACTGCTAGACCTCCCACTAGCACTACGTGACTCGGGCGTTGTTGCGGTAAACTGCTCATTAATTGGACTGGGTAAGGACTTCCTTTTCTCGGCTACAGCTGCGCTCCAGTTGTGACCATTGCGATCCGCAGCATTGAAATGTAACTGTCGCCTAACACACGCTGGAATTTCCTGGTCTTCCGCTTCTTCTTTGTCTTCCACAATGACGGATGACATGACATCCGTACGGGGGCTATTGTAACCCCTTCGGTTACTCAAACGGTTTACAATCTGACTCAAACGCGTTGTTCGACGAGCTTGCGATTCCGAGTTCACATCTGTAGTCGATGGAGACAAACTGGGGCTGCGATTACTGTCAACGACAAGCTTGATGTGTTTTGGACTGCCGTTGGCCTGCTCATTGGGATTAGTCTTGGTCGTGTTGTCTAACTTGAGCGCTTCCACCGCCGAAACGCGCCGTTCGTTAGCTCTGCCATGCTGCAACAATTTCTTCTTAAAGTCGAGTATTGAGGTGGATTTAATGGGACTCAAGGGATTAGTACTATTCAAAGGAGCTGGATTACTCGCCCAACTCGAACGTGACCCAGGAAGGGACCTGTTGGGTTCGTAACCATCAGAGTAAGGCGACGGCGGAGTCAAAGGGCTCACCATGGGTGACCAACTGTGGCGTTGGCCAGGAAGATTGCGAGCCAAAGAACCTGGTTGCGCTTGACTCCTCGTATTAGCTGTGTAGGTAGGTGGCGGCGGTGGTACTTTGAGTGCAACCGGTCGTTTAGCTGGCGAAAATTTCTCTGGACTCGTAGCCCGACTGCATGAAGTAGATGAAATTGCGTAGGAAGAAAGAGAACTCGTTGGCGATGGACTGGAAGGCGGCGATGGCGTCAAACTGGAGACGGTTGTATCCGCACCGGCTACTTGCTTCTGCAGGCGCCATTTCCACTGAGTTTCGATTGTGCTAGCAGACAATTTGGGACCAGTGGGCTGTACGATTTGGGTGTAAGGAATGGCAGTGCCGTAAAGAGTCGTTTGGGAGGTCTCAGGCTGCGGCCATTCGAACGAACTTTGCAACAAATTGTACGTTCGCGACATGTCGGAACAAGGCTCGGAAGAAGCTATCGACATGTCCAGTGAACAAGACGAGCTGGATGGACAGGGAGAAGGTGTAGGAGGGAGAAGTACAGGAGTAGTTCGCGGAGGCGGTAAAGGAGGTGCTTGGCCGGCGGCTTTCACTGTCGGACGTGGATGACAATTGGGGGCTTCAAGGAATCCGCCTTCTTCGGGGCTTTCGCGCCCAGAGCGACCCTTCTTCTGCTGGCCAGGTAAGTAGCTGCGATAATCAGGTTGACTAGTGGACGGAGGAACTGAGGAGGAACGAGGCGGCAAATTACGTTCTTCCGAAAATCGAACTTTCCTGGCCAACGATCCGTCTTGAACTAAGGGCGTCCAGGGTCTGCCAAGGTGAATCCAAAAGTTAGAAACTGTATTGACTAAACACGGTCGTAACTCTTCTCTATAGAAGTTCTTTTTAAATTTTAAGTACTATATACATATCATATGTAGATCACGAATTTGAAAAGAACCTTGCCTAAAGACACTAGTATACATACACTTACGGGCACCTGAAGCCATCAAAGTAAAATGTTCATATCTTGCTGAATGTTTGGTCTGCATTACTCTTAGAATAATGAATTGTTTTAATTCTAGTTCATAGCCGTTCACGAGCTATTGGCATGAAAACTTTGGTCATGACGTCACAGATGTAACATGGCACGGCTTAGGGTAATTGTTACCATGGGTTACTGTTTATTTCCGTGCTTGAAACAGTAAACAAAGCTCTCGGGGTGCCATAAAAACTGAAACATTAGGAATCCATGTGATCCGTAATTTTGTTATTACCTTAATTATTACTTTTCGCACGATGGAAAGAAAAATATCCACTCAGACAAGATTGCTGGGGGTATTTTTTACTCTTTTTCTTTATCTGTATCTTCTGACATTTGTTGTACGTTTTTCCTAGCTGTGTCCTTTAAGTGAATGGGAAAAAAACAAGGGACTCGAAACTCGGTTCCTTGGTGAAAGAAATTACACAGTTGTTCAGTTATAAAGTTCTACGCATACAAACTTTAACCGACTGGTCAGGGTGTACAATACAAAGTTCTACGCAATCAAGTTGCGAGCCCCTTGAGGAAATTGAACTATTGAGGTCTATTAAATACAGAAATAATAACTCAATTAAGTTCATTAGTTAGTAGGCCACAATCGTGTCTATCTTTCAGTCACGCAATGAATGACCGTAGTTCCTTTCAATTACGTACTATTAATTGTCATGATTGGAAAGTATAAAGGAAACACGTATTAAGCTTGGAGTATAGTTGAAGCATCCGTTTTGAAAGTTCTTACGAAACTTCGTGAGATTTTAATTAAAGAGTGACCAATTACGGCTTGAATAATTAAATAAAGTGTTATTTACCTTGGTGCAGGAGTTTGATGTAATCGAGCAGGTAATGTTTGGTATTGCCAGGCTTGTCTTTGGGGTTGAACTTGAGGTGGGATTGACTGCGTTTGAGTAATCAACGGTAATGATGCCATCCGAGGTGGCGGTGTAACAGAGCTTGAGCTCATACTAGCATCTGTAGAAATGTTACCCACGATTACTTCGTTCATATTACCAAAAATAAAATGGAGAGTAAAAGAAATCAGCTTGGACAACTCCAATAATTGATTCGTTTTTTTAATATAAAAAAGGTTCTATTAACTTCCTTTAAAGGGTGGGCTTATCGTGGCTGATTTCTTTTGATCCCTCCATAACAAAGAAAAAGAGCAGATGATGAAGGAAAAGGAAACTAGACAAACTCGAGACGACGTGCAAGAACAGTAACAAAGAAAAGGATTTTAGTGGTGTGGAAAATGGAGGGATTGAAGAATCTCACGCAGCGACAGAGGCCCCAAAATGGCACAAACGCAACACAAAAAAAATACAAATCAAGCAAAATCGTGGGAAGAATTCAAACACAACAAAAGCAATGCAGAATGTGGCAAGTCGCTACGCAAAATACGAGGAATGCAAGGTATAAAAGAACAAAAACGCAAACAAAATACTGATGTCTTTCTTTCTTGCAGCAAAAAAAAAATCACAAAAACAAGATCACGCGGGGAATGTTTCACGGTGCATATGAGTATTATAAACATATTTTCGTTGGTTGGTTGTTTGCAAATAGTAAACAGATGGACATTATCATAATTACCAAATTTCAGTGTCATTACCTGAGCTATAAAATGAAGGTCTTTCATCTGCTGAAGCGCTAATTCTGCCCGAGGATCCGGTAGGCAATTTCCCAACAGCTTTCGTCACCATCCGCGGATTGACCAACAAACGCGGTCCATAACTTCTCTTCCCAGTCAGATTAGGGTTGACAGGGGGACGCGGTGTTACATTACTGCTCACGCCGCCATTGGACTGCGTAGAGCCCAAGTTGGGAGGCATGCTGAAGCCCGTGTTGGCCATACGGTAGCTTTCGTTGCGCTGGAAAACACGCATTTCCGCGTCGTTGGCTAAACGATAACTTCCCGAACGAGCCACAGATGTGCTATTCGCTAAATGCGATGGCAGAGTACCATATTGGGTAGGCGGACTGCGCATACCTGGTTGCATCGCTGTACTGCGCAAACCAGATTGCATTGCTGGGCTGCGCAAGCCAGATCCCGTCGGTGGACTGCGCATAATGGCTTGGTTCGGTGACTGTCGCTGCCAAACTTCGCTCAATTGCGCATTTACTGGTGAAGGCGCCGGTCGGTACGGGGGTGGGCTTAATGCTCGGGCCAGGGATTGCGTATGTGCCATATTGCGTTGATCCGACGCAGCCATGTATCCAACCGTCAGGACGTTGGACGCTGGCTTCGCAGGAGACGTATTTTCGCGCAAATGCGGACCCGGTTCGAACGTGGTATGCGCGCCTTTGCGTCTGCGCATACTGTCGGAGCTATACACCACTTTCCCCTCCGCGTCGAGCGTTACTCGGGCTCCTTTGCGCAACCGACGCTCTAACGAGTTATTGGCAGAGGAATTGCTGCTGTAGCTGCTCTCCGTCTCCGCGTTGGCGCTAACAGATTTATTGCCCAAGCTAAAGGGTTGAATTAAGGCCGAGATAACCCGGGGTAGATCCGGTAAAGAAACCAGACCACCGTTGTTGCTCAGACTACGCAATTTCTCGTTTCTCTCCTTCTCCGTCTGACGTGGACTGATGGCTATATCCTCTGGCTCTTTCGGCACTTGACCTTTGACCACTGACGCTTGAATAACTACCGGTTCCGTTAATGGCTTTTGCCGCAAATTATCAGCCGCGGGGACGGTTGCAGAATCCACCCTGCGTCCTTCGCGCGTTTTTGGCGTGACTGTTAAGGTCGGCGCGTACTTCCAGGTATTCCCATTAGCTTGCTGCAAAAAAGCAGCCTGAATTTGGGACTCTAAGCTTGGAGGTTCTGCTGCGTCACGCGCGTCTCCTACCACCACAGTATTTCGCGGTTGTCGAGGTGAAGAAACTGGATTGGCTGGCTGGATTGTCTCGCCAATTGGACTATTGCTAAGCGCTCGTTCTTGCGACACAGAAATGTCCCGTGCTGGGGCCAAATGGTAAGTCTGCCGTTGTGGTACGTCTACCACGTCGTTTTCGCGGCCGGATGTGATAGATTTTGGCGCCGGGTTGAGGTTACTTGCAAGTTGTTGTTTGAGCTGTTCGTGGAAACGCGCTTTTTGCGCATAGGCTGCTAAAACACTCTCGTCGTCACTGGGCGGTGGTGTGACCACGCACATGGCCGGGATGCTACTGGCTGTAACGGTCGTTTTCAAGCGCAGACGTTCATGCACGCCGCTCTCCGTCTCAGATTCCGAACATTCCATCGCCACATGACGGTGACGTAACAGTAAATCGGGTTGGGAACGCGGACTGCTGGGCAACGCTTCCTCGCCGGGCGAACTGGAGGTATCGTGACCGCTGTCCGCGGCCCGGCCACGTGACCGTTCCTCATCCCCATGTTCCGAGCCAGATGTCGAAGACCCGAGATGAATGACGGTTATGACGCTTTCACGCTTACGCCGTTCTAATGTGCCCACCCGTTGGGGTGGCGCGGGTGGGGTTTGCGAGCGCGTGTGCTCTTGCTCGCGCAAAATGACAGTTCCCGCCGAACTAGTCGTCGTACTCGTCGAGCCCTTGCCGAAAAGGTCATACTCATTGTAGTCATCCAGGAATTCTTTGCTACGACTATTCTTTAACCCGCTGTCGATATGAAAGGAGGTGTAGTACCCTTCCGCGTCGCAGGAGTAAACCGAACTCGTTTCGCCGTCCCCGTCGCTCAAGACGTGCTCGGCGACTTCGGGGGTAAGCGTACCTTCGGAGACTGTATCGCGCGTATAGCTGTGGACCATGTGAATGCCGCTTGATTCGGAACATTCGCTTTCCTTCGTTGTTGTTTTCACGCTTTGGCTATGACTAAAATCGTCAGATAAGGCCGAATCGCACTCCAAAGAATGCGAGGACAGAGTGCGTTTCTCGGGCTTGAGCGTGGCCCGCACAGGCGGCGGGGAGATGTTCTGTTGTGAGTCAAGCGAGGCCCGTGTGCTAGAGCTGGCGGACCAATTGCCCGACGAGGAGCGAGTGCCGTCGTCGGTGCGCGTGTCGCGCAGTTTGACACCCGGAATGTTGACGTTTTTGGCCCGCCGAATGCGTCTGGTCGTGCCCAACGTGCCGAACTCACGTTCAAGTGGAATAATTTCGTATAAACTATCCCGATGGCTGCCGACTGCGTGAGGTGAATGGACTTCCACCTCAGCCGTGGTCGGCACAAATGTGTTATCGGTGCCTAATCGGCGCGGTTTTAATGTATCGTTGGGCGCGGCTCGCAGTTTGGAGGTGAAGAGGTCAGGCGTACTACTGGTGTCGGTTTCAGTATGACTCAAAGTCGTATCAAATTCCTCGAAGGAGTTTTCGGTGCGTTCGGACGAAATGGCGCTGCGTGACAAGGCGCGCCGGAGAAGAGGAATGTTGGCAGGTCTCAACAAACTGGACAAGTTCAGCTTATCGCGTAAAGAAGCTCTCAGCGATCCTTTTTCTTTTGACCTAGAAAATACAAATACAAACAAAGTATGAATTATTGCTCAGCGCCTCAATCCTTTCTCAAGTACACTTCCCAAGCCAAGAGCACTCTAGTTGTAAACGATTATCATCTATAGCGCGGTCCAGTGGCTGCACTGGTGCAATATGTTTGCCAATCAGTGTGCGGTACACAGTGTGTAAGCACATACAGGTTTGACACACTGATAGCGCGTTCCAGTGACTGCACTGGCGCAACATTTTTCGCACTCTACACAGTGTGTAAAGATATACACGTTTGACACACTGAGTGCCAAAAATATTGCACCAGTGCCGCCAGTGGAACACGCTTTAATAGCGCATTCCACTGGCCGCACTGGTGTAGTATTTTTGGGTCAAATGTGTACGTTCTTTACAAACTGTGCACCCACATTAGTGCCAAAAAATGTGCACCAGTGCAGCCAGTGGAATGCGCTATTAGAAACTATTAACCCGAAGTCCATTGGAGTGTAAATTTGAAATTAAAACGAATCCAAGTTGTATACTGCGAAAGCCCATATTCCAAGTACTTCTTAACGGTATTCCTAAAGTGCACTTGCGAATAACTTCCACAACAACCCCACGGTATTGAATATTTTAGAAACTTAGAGAAAGAAAAAGACCGAAGGTCCTTGAAAATCCGCTTTTATAGTCATGCGAAACGCAAAATAAGAGTTGACCGCATAAAACTTGACGGGACAATCCTGTTATTATATCGAAAAAAGGGGGGGAAAAGGATTGAAAGAATGAAAGCTAGACAATACCTTTGCAAAGGATCTGCTTTTTCCAAGGCGTCTTCTATTTCTTTACGGTCGTCGCCAGCAATCGTGATTCTTCGCTTTTTGTCTTTCTTCTTCCGGTCACGATGCGACCTTCGTCGTGATGCGTAATCTACATGCACCAAGGATCGTCGAAACTGTTCCATTCGATTAAAGCCAGTGCCTGAAACGTCGACCGAAACCACAGCCGCGCTAAAGGCTACGGCAGCAGCTCGTGCGCGTTCTCGAGGCGAGGGCAATCTAAATAAGCAAATGCAACAAACCATAATTAGGCCCAACGTCGTGGATATCTAATTTGCCATCCATCTGCCCTTCCCCTATATTTTTAAATAACTTGCGTCGGCTTGGAGGCCTGTAAGCCAATTTATTGTCTTTTTGTTTCCTTAGGAAATAACACTAGAAAAATAGTATGGGCAGGAGTATTTTTACCTGTGAAGAGCGCCATCACAGCTCATTGACACAGTGCGATTATAGTGTCCATCAGGAGTGACCGTTGCGCAAACTTCTTCTAACGTTTCGTCATCTGTGAGCCATTCTCTCAGATGGGCCACGCTGGCCGGCTATACAAACAAGTTTGTATACAGATTAGCATCCAAAGCTCGTGCAACTCAAGTTAGGGAAATGTAGAAATGAATAAATAACTGTGAAAACTAACCAAGTGTGACAAACTAAAAAGAATGACCTAAAACTGTAGACAGAAAACAAACGCTAAAGATAAACAGAACAGAACCACAACACAATAAGAGCTCTAGAATGCGGGGAAACAAAGAAAAAGAAAAGAAGGAAAGAGCTTTTTACCCTGCGTGTTTCGATATCCAAGACATGTTTTTTCTTTCGACGTAATGTAGCTCCTAATGCGGCTAGACGATACCAATCCTCGGCATCTACCTGCGTTTCACCTTCGGGAAAAGGCGTGCGAGCAACTGCAATGGGTCCAGCTGTGGCTTTCTTGTACAGTGCTTCGATTACTGATGGGCGATTCTCTTTCGTGAATAGATCCAAGGCCGGCTTAAAACAAGAAAGACATGCAATGCAAACCGTAAATCTTTCTGGCATTCTAAGACGTTACACAGAAACTACAAACTACACAATGAAGCTAAGCCACGTAGTGATTCTTTTAAGACATTGCATGTAATTTGTAAACAGACTCAACAGATTTTGTTCAAATTTAAAGACGAAATTTTTTACCTTTCTAGTCGCAAAATGTGACCGGCTAACGTTTACGTTTTATCTTTCAGGAAATCTTTCTATCAAATATCTGACTTACTAATAAACCAATTAAATCCTCAAGTGTTTTGCTTTAGACGTCTTGTGTTTACATACCAAGTTAAACTATACATAACATACTAATTATTTTATTGTAAAATAAGCATTATTATTTCATAAACATGACATAACATTCATAACATTAGGCAAAATTCCCTGAAAAAAATACATATATCAGATTATATTTTAGTCAAATCCTACTATTCATTACTTTACCCTACCAAATCCTACTATACATTATAATCATTACTTTATATAAAAATACAATAAATACAAATGTTTTAATTTTTATTTCTTGGCCATGTATGAAGTCCGTAGTGTATTACCGGTGTGGTTTCTGGAAGATTTTTATATCGTCTGAGCGTCTCCTGGCTTAGGTCGAAGGTGAAGGAAAGAGGAGCTTCGGGCTGCAAACTCTTGTAGTAGACCTTCTTATATTGGCAGCTAAACGTCTCCAAATCACTTTCCGCTACAAAGAAGAAAGCAAACAAGAAAAACACTAATTAGCACTTTTGGCCAACAGTAACGATTCCGTGTCTAATCATCATGGCCTCTGGGACTTGCCCATTCCATCGGCTAAGCCATTAGGCCCAATGACCTGGATCTCACTCCCGACGTGCAAACTGGAAGAATGTTATCGGCGAAGAGTCCGGACCGTAGGATAGTAACCACAACAAGAATTAAAACCCAACAACATCCTTTCAACGGCGAGTAAAAATACCGTTAGGTCGTTACTTATCAGCTGTGAAGTCGACCATAAGTGCAACCCATTTTACCATTTAAAGTAGTACTAGCTTCTCTAATCATTACCCACCCTATTTCTAAGAAGTCATTTTCGTCCTTTTTTTGTGGTTTCTTCCGTTCTTTTTTTTCTTGCCAATTTCTTACGGTTCACGAGTTTGGGCCAAAAAGAACTCGTCAGTCAGCCAGGAAATGATGCAAATCAGCTTCTCAGTTCCCACAATTACCAAAAGTTAATTACCCAGTGGACTCGGTTCAACTTGTGTGAAAAACGGCCAACTCTCGTTCAATACAACACAAGTTCCCTTCTCACCTCTTTTTTTAAAAATCTAGCGTGGGAACTTTGTTACTGTTCAATACTCCCGAACCCATACAGACCCTTGTTGGCTCAAGTATTTCAACGTCACGAAGTCTCAAGCAGCCCTTCGTTAGCATATGCAAATAACAAGCACAGTTATGAAGAAACTTCGGCTATAGTCCCAAACGTAAACACTTTTTCGTTTGTTTAAACTTCCGCAGCAGTCACTATCTAACGTAGTTTATCACATTGAAAAGGGAACAGCTTGTTGGTTTCGGGGTCGCGGATCGGGCTCAAAACAGTACAAACACGCGGGCCTATGATAAGCTTTATGGATTATATATTAATCAATAATAAGGCATGTCGGGTGTAAATTTCGGTCAGGACCCCGACGTCCGAAGCTACCCAAAACGACCGTCCTGGAGCCGTTACGCAAATCAATGCGTGACCCTTTGGCCCACCACAAGGCCTCCTGGCTGGAACCAACCCCTATATAAACCATTTCTAATTCCCCGTAACAATAACGACAGTGTATGTGACACCCTACGGGACACAGGCAAATCCATACTTGAAATGGCGGGGATTAGGTCCAGCCATTTTTAGTACCGACAGTGGGCTGTCTATGATATCCGGACACGGAGGAGTACGTTTAAGAGGGTAATTTTGATGCATGCCAAACGCAGGCTTTCGTGGGTATCCAACATTGGCCTGTGCGTTTTCCTGCATAAAAGTTTCATCATAAACGTGTGCCGTGCATCACGGCAATGTACCGCAACGTGAAGAGGCCCCTTTTACCATTCTTAAAGAATGTAACCAGTTATTTTGCATCCATTTTCAGCAGCTAGACTAAAATTACGTCATTCCCTTCCAAAAGAACTTCCAAAAGCTGAACCACTACAAATATTCGCTGTCTAAATACTTTTATGGCTTCACATGTGCTGGATATGGTGACTTTGCAACTTACGTAACGTAAGACAAATGGAAGTCGACAAAATGAAAAAAAAATCCATTCAAGTCGTGACAGGGATGAATTGTTCAATGTATATTGGCATACAGTAAGCCAATCGAACCTGACTTTACACTTCAGGGGCAATATCCAAACGAAAAAAAAGGAATCAAGTTCATCGTTCTTAGAACCACAAAGAGTAACATGAACAAATCGCAAAATCTGATTTGGTAGCTATTGCCCTTTCAAAAAAGGAAATGACTCTTAGATATCTGCATTTAATTTACATTACGGTTGAACTCCAATTTGCAATGGACTGAATCACTGTGCAAGGAATCTAACTTTCCACGAACGAAGTCAGTGAACTCTAAATAAATACGGTACCGCATTTCATTTATTTTTATTTTTTGCTCGAAACCCCAAAGTTCTCGGTTTTGGTACGGATCTGTGAATGGAAGGGCAGTACAAGGATCAGGAACCGTTGCCGGTTTTTGCTAAGGTTAAAAGAGAGCGCAGCAGCCTATTGTTGCGCTAACAATAGTGCCATTGCCACCCAGCTACGAACCACTTTGGCAATAGAGCTTGACAGCCAAGAGCCAAGCAGCACAAGAACCCAGTAGAGGGGGCACATTGGCCTCTGCCTCCGTTTCTTTTGTTGTTTTATAAATATCCATCAATGCGTTTCTCCGCTAGCTAGCTATCCCAAATCCTCAAACCAACGGCTTCCTGTTGGGCAAACTATTCTACCAGACGTACTTGCGAAAAAAATGTTTAAAAAAAATTGACTCGCTTGATGAGATCAAAACTAATGGGTTCCGCTGAAAGGTGTGCTAACGAGAAAAGCGTCCTAGCACAAACATGTGCAGTCCAAAAGGTCCCAAAAAACGCACCGTGTACCCCATAAAGGATCCCTTATGGTTTCTCCAGGAAGAGTATTTGCCTCCGTCTTCTAGACAAGAACTTTGTAAGGTTTCTGCTTTAAAGAAAAGGTGTGCGTTACATGGCTCATCCAAGGCTGAGCAAGAACGCACAATGGAGGAAGCCCTCCGAAACTATAGGAACGACAGAGCCCTCATGGTATACATGAGGGCCTCTAAACGGAACACGGTCAAAGGGAAACTTCCTCTGAAACATAATCAGATTTTAATCCGGACTGTAATCCCATGGGCTTGCGAACTTGGGGGTACCTTTGCTGCGAAAGCTTGGGACATTTGAACGGATACCGAAAAAATGCGATGCTTTTAATCGGTTTAAGAACGTTCTCGTTCTAGTGTGCTATCCACCAGATTCACATGTCGCATTAGATCACGTGATTTAGACTGCGGGGAGCTAGACATGTAATAATGGGTGGTTAACGAAGCAGAGATCCGCCACATGTCCATATCCATTTATACACGACCTCAGAGCGAAACCATAACGTTCCACATTTCAAGCGTCAGTCGGCTGGCATAATTAACAGCATTTGGTCCATTAATCAATTGAGATGTACGTCGTTATCAAGAAAACCAGTTTTAGGCAGCCTTAGTGCTTGAGATGTGGCAGGAACCTTCACGCAAACGCTC
This sequence comes from Lepidurus arcticus, assembly GCA_003724045.1. NCBI lineage: Eukaryota > Metazoa > Arthropoda > Branchiopoda > Notostraca > Triopsidae > Lepidurus > Lepidurus arcticus. The sequence goes on from RJJA01000207.1 coordinate 18,297, forward strand.
ATTCCCGTCTGGCGGATTGAAGAAAGTCGTGGCTCGAGAGAATCTGGAAATATTTTTTGTAATCAACCCATAATTTATTACCTTTTTTTAAAAAAATCTCATTAATGCCCGCCTTAGAAAAAAATTACTTCAAGAGGTCAAAAGGGGCATCAGCAGGGTGAGAAAGGTGACGGCAGCAGAAACCGAAATTACGAGCGCGATAAAAAGAAATGAGTATGATTAAATCCAAATGGGGAATGGATCTAATTATTTGGATAGGGAGTTTTCGCTATGTATGAGTGTTTGAGTCGCCAGAGTGAGCATGTGTCTCGTAGGAAGGTGCTCCACATATGGTCTTCTCTGTCAAGTTCATTAAGCGAGTTTCACGCCTCGCGCTCGCTTTCATTTTCGACTTCCACTTTTTTTTGCTGTTTTCTGTCACGCTGTTTAGACACGTTTACATTTTTTCCCTGATAACGCGAACGCATACGGTGTAATTGGCTTTGACGTGCTAACTAAAATTAGACTTACAATTTAAAACACTACAGGAAAGGGAAATACGCCAGGAAATAGACACCTTGATCTGTATTCTACTTTACTTCACCAAAACTGATTTTTTTAAAATTTACTGTGATATTCAAGTCAAATGCTTGGATCATGACGTTGTATACGTGGCGCGGCCTATGCCGCTGGTTAGCATGGTTACTGTTTAAACATCTGCGCTAAAACAGTAAACAAAGCTATCGGGCACCCTGGATGACACGTCTGTGACGTCAAAAGCCACGTGATCCTATTTAGTAAAGGTTTTTCTTTAATATTTTAATTATCTCTTCTCGTATAATTTAAAACAATAACGAAAAACTAGACTTTGGTTTTATTTTGTAAGACAAAGTTTTTTCGTGGGTGCTGGCCTTTACGACGTATGTATGTAAAACTGAAACGTAAGGGCCATATTTGACTAATCAAATAATTTTAATATTAGGTTAATTAAACTTTTACTGGACAATAAAGAAGGTCTCCTCGATTAGTGTCATAAATTTGCATAATCGAAGGCGAATATTGAATCCTATACTAGGCAGATGGCAAAAAGGGGCCATAAATGAGCTCGTAAATTCTGAATGGATGACGCTGACTGGCAGATATTATATGCACATAGGTCTCACGCCAAGCGCAAGCAACGGACCATTTTGTATTTTTCCGAAAGTCAGAAACCAAAGTAGCCTGGGCGAGATAAGGATAAAGCTTACTATAACCGAAGACCAAGCCTATGTCAAACCCCATTTAAATCAAGTGGTCACTTAACATAAAAAAAAGAAAAAGCAATCTGCTGGTGGCTTTAAAAACTCTTCAAGATGCTTTTGGGTTCAACCTGAACCAAAAGTTTGAAGTCTGAAGAAGGTACAGGGAGCGGCTATCGGCTATCAGCATCCACTCCATGCGTCTGTGCATTCTTCCAACATTTTTTCCTTTTTTCTTATATTTTTTGTTTTGTTTTTGTCGGACCATCTGGAATCTGTCACCTTATCAAGTAGGCTAATTAAACCGGTTTGGTTCCGAAAACTTGAGGTAAGCACCGGCTCAGAAGAAAATATACACAAACAACAAAAACCCGCGCCTTGCAAAAAAAATGGAGAAAAAACGGAAACGGCACCGCTGTCTGTCATTAAATGCAAATAGCGAAGAGCCAAGGTTGCAAATCGCGATAAGCACGATAAGAGGAACAGGACGTGACTCAGTAACTGAGTTGCAGCCCAAGATTGACGATATAATTTGAATGCATAGGTTCGGAAGGGTGGATTGATTTGTTTCGGCAGTGCCAATAACGGAGATGACATTCTGCGATAAAACGAAATGAGGAAGGGGAAGGAGCAGCTCGAAAAACAAGGAGAAAATTGAAGAAAAGAAGAGGAAAGAGGAACTGAATAAGAAACCGTTTTTCCCCATTTTACAGCGGGTGTAGGGTGCAAAAAGGTCCAAGGAAGGGACCAAAACTCCCCTCTCATCCACGATGTTCGTCATTGACAGACAAGCCGGCCCAAACCAAACGAAATTCTTGCCGAAGGAAGAATTCTTGCCTTTCGAGGGACCATAACGAGTCCACATAAATTAGCAAAAAGGAAAACGAAGCAGCCAGGAGCTTCTAAAGGGCTGAAACTTGAAAGTTTGCAGACTGGAAACGAAATATAAGGGAGTGTGGCGTTACGCGCAACGGATTTATGAGCGGCGGGAGCTAAAAAGTGACGCCCGACACCTCGGATTTTTTAAGTTATTTTTCTAACGCTTGAAGGAAGAGGAAACCGTGGAAAGATTTTTTTGAAGGCTAGCAACTGTTTACTTAGTCGAGAATCTTGAGTCAATTTTGACATGGGCGAAAGCCTTGTGTAAACATTTGTCTTTCAAACTTGCAAAGAGCGAAGAACTTTGGGGAAGCGTCCAAGTTATTATCATGGGGGAAGTGAAACGTTGGACAACGGAAACGGAAGTGTCAGATGCTTACATGGTACACCTGTAGACACAATTTGGTTGAACATAACAAGGCCTATACGAACCTTCCTTGCCTGTAGGTTTGGTTGAGCTTGAGCTCAATCATTATCAGGAGTTGTGAGAACTCGTCATAACCCAAAACGGAGTTGTGAGTTGATAATATAAAAAGACCTTATGCTGTTTCTTTTGGGGGTTCTTTATAACTGCTTCTTCCTCTTCCTCTTTGGAGTTTAGAGTTGCTGACTGGTAAACCGACCACAAAAACCCATCGTTATTTTTCTCCCTTTCTCCCCAAGGCTTGCCTTTATGGTTTTGGCTGCTCTTGCTCCTTGACTGATCTTTCTGTTGAAAAACGTCGAAAAGGAGCAGCACAATTGGGCGCTAGCATGAGTAATCAAAAAATGGAGAAAACTGGAAGGAAAAAAGAGAAAAAAGGGCTTGTTATGCTGCACGGTTTACTTACGGACAGGTACGGTACGAGGGTTGAAGTTTTCCACGAGTGTTTCCAACGCTAGGAGTTTCAGCTTTAAACGGGTGGCTCGGTTGTGAATTTGCAAAGCATCTTCGGTTAACTGTCCGAAAATATCGGCAGCCAAGTGGACCAAAGAGGAGAGCTGCTGGAGGGTGCCACATAGCGTCAGGTTGGCTATGGTTTGCCGCTCATCCGTATGCAAATGAGCTGGACCAACACATGGTTGCAAAGGACGCCGGCTTAGGTACACCGGTTCCACTTGTCGAAGAACAAAGGGCATGGCCACCCAGCCTGACCAACAACACACAGAATGGCCAAACTTTACACACTTTTGGCTTCGAACTCACCAAAAATGCACTCGAAGCTTCGTGACTCGGCAGAAGCACATCACAATCTTGAACCTGAAAGATAACAGAATGTCTCAAACCAAGGAAATGCAATGCTGGAGTTGTTGCAAAAAGTTGCGGATTGCGACATTCGCACCATACCTGTCCATAGGGACATTGCTGATCCTAAAAGGTGATGAAAGCGCACCAATAGCCATTTACATATTTAAAAGAAACACACTCACGTGGAACTGTGGATAAATACCGTATACTTCGAAACTTGTTGGCGCATACTATAAACACCGTTTCCCCCAATTCCTGCACGTAAAGTCTAAAGACAACACCACACCAAGACTGTAGTCCCTGGTATGCTCGAGAAAAGGTTCGAAATTGGATGCCGCCGTTGACTGTACACCTCACGGCTATGATTACCTTGCTCCAGCGTCATACTTTCCGTTATAAAACATACCGCATTGCCATCTAGGGGCAAAATATGTCTCCTGCGCAACCGATAATTTGAGCGGAACTTTCGAAAAGACATTCCGTCGTTCATGAAAGTCAGTACTGTTTAAGAATACACGCAGTTTGTTTCTATTTAATCTTCAATAAAAATTGGCATGACTGGTCCGGAAATGAGCTTAACTAAAACATGCGACGTAGCATTGGATTCCATTTTTGACGGAGAATCGTGGTCGTTTTTGTCTTTTTCGTCAAAGGGCTCATTCCAGGGCTGTACTTTGCCTGACGCGAAAATAAGGAAAAAAACGGCACCCAATGTCATGACTCCAGAGGTTACTAGAAAGGCAATCCGCCATCGCTCAATCGTTTGCTAGGAAATCGATAAATATTAATTGATTGGAAATAAAGAGTTCAGCCAATTAAGAAGTATAAGCTCACGTTGCCATTCGTTAGAAGGCCCACTGTTAATGGAGCCGCCCAACCCGGAATAGTTGCTAAACTACCGGATATCCCCGCTATTGTGCCTACAATGTTTGCAAGCTATAAAAAACTGTTAAATTAACTCTAAGTTACCGGCAAAATTAGGTGCGATGTCCATTGGGTTACTTACGTAACCACAGTAACTAGCGCCTTGCAAGCAAATGGATACCGTTAGTAATCCATAGGCTAGCGAAGGATTACACCCAGCAAAGGCAACTACAATTAGGCAGCACGCTGGACCGAATTGAGCTACAGATAATGAAAGTATAATAAAAAGAGACATCTTTCAATGTCAAGAGTAAGAAAGGAAACCTTTACCGATACTGTTAAATATTTTGCGAACAACTGTAGTGGAGCAAATGTTTTTCGATAGAAGCGTCGTCGAAACAAAGCCACAGATTAGGCTGAAAACCCACATCATTAAAAACGGTAGGGCAGAATTTAATGAATTCTAAAGGGAAAAAATAATGATTAACATGTATCCTGCAGGTACTATAATAAAGTCGTTAACCCACACTCATCGTGTCCTGATGCAGAATATTTTTCAAATAAATAGGCAATTGAGACAAAAGCATCGAAAATCCCCAACTGGTGCCAAATTGAGTAACTAAAATTGCCCAAAATCTTGGCGAAGTTACTAACAAAAAGGTTGGCACAGGAATTGCCTAATAACACACAATGTATGCGGTAATTATATTAATTGGTATTGCTTATTTGAATTCGGATTGTTTTACTTTTTGGCGAACTCCAACAGCTTGAGAACTTTCTAGAATGTAGTTCTTCTCGTTTTTAGAAATGCGAGGATGCGTTTCAGGTGAATCGTATATGCACGTAAACCAAACGATGGAAAAAAGCAGTAATGCTGCGCCTTCAATGTAGAATACATATCTCCAACCCAAATGCTCTATAATGTAGCCCGCTAAAGGCATTCCAATAACAGTTCCGATCGGCGTTCCTAAAATAATAAAAAATGCACGATCGTAATCGTGGAAATGATCGCATAGTATTATTACCTGCACAAATAAAACTAACCAAACCACTGCGCTCATTAGGCGGTGCCCATTTGCCAATTAAAGCCTGCATTGACGGAAAAGATACGCCCTGAGGGTAAAATAAACCGTAATAAATACAGTAGGAAACTCGTCAACTTTTAGGAAGATTTAATTACCTGTGACATTCCTAAAAGAACTCGAGCTGCAATAACGCCTCCAGCTCCAAACTCAGCAAACAAGGGCAGTGTGCAGGTAAGAACCGCAGCTATAACTTGACTAGTACCCAACATTATTTTGGAACCCACAACTTCCGACATCCTGCCCCCAGGAAGTTGGGTAAGGACGTACCCCCAGTGGTAGGATCCCACGATCAAGGCTTGGGTACTCTCATCCCATGCAAACTCGCCATCTTCAGTTTTGCCCTTAAGAGATTTAGCACGTAATTTTAACAATAAAGTTACAAAGTAAATAATCTAATAAAATTGCTAGAACTTTACCGGTTCAGTCTGATTGGGTGCTTTCCAACATTCAGCACTAACTGAAACATTCACGTGAGGGATTGCAGTGTAATTGACCATAGAAACAACCGCAATAAGTATATTCACGCGCGTCACGTAAAGAAATATGAAACTTACGAAAGAAATACAGGCTAATGTCCAACGTGCCGGGAAACCATCTGCATGATCATAATACTAAGATACCTTAGATTCTTATAAAAATGGGTTACCTTGGAAACTCGAACATCGGCTGCTTTCGGTAGCCATTAATTATAGAAATCCCACTCTACACAGAAATTTATTCTAAATACAGGCAGACGAGGATTATCAAGTTTTTTTTTCACGTGGCTTCAATTCCTGATTTGCTAGTAGTTTATCTGAAGTCACGCTCATAATACAAAAAAATATTGTCAAGGCTCTTCATAATCGCAACACAACCGGACTTCGGATCTCCATGGCAAATCTGTAGAGCTTTTTTTCATAGAAGGATAAGAATGCCCCACATCTCCTCTCAACATTCTCTGAAAATTTTCGGGATCCTTTAATTGATTGCCTTTCGATAAGCACGTAAGATTGATGATCATTGGGCGGCCTAAAATACAAAGAGTGAGAGAAAGGTTATCACAAAAGCGAGACAATGCTCATGGTGAGACAGATACCAATAATGACTCGTGATATGGAACCATTTATATGCATATCGATAGATGTGTACAGATGGTTTTTGTGCCGACAGGCAAAGGGGAACTTAAACCTGTTGCTCTCCCGTACTTCGACGGCGGAGAGTAATTATCGAGCAGGTATATAAAACCTCAACCACCAATCCCACTGTTCTTAAAAAGGGCTAGAAAAAAAAGTTTGTATAATGCTATATGTAATCAAAACCTTAGGAACCTTGTAACACACGCGTTTTTTGAACAGTTCATGCGTCATCAAGATGACACCAAAGATACACTTAGGCCAAACGGGGTAGTTCTACATGATCTTCCGTGAAGTTAGGGTTGACTTTTCCAAAAGGCGTTTTAATGGAAGCATGCGGGATGGAGTTAATAGAGTTCGTAACTGCGGGGAGATCGTTGTCATCTTTTTCTGTTAGGGGCTCATTCCAAGGCTGCACTTTGCCCGTCGCGAAAATAAGGAAAAATATTCCACCAAATATCATAATTCCAGCGGACAATAAAAACGCAATCCGCCACCGCTCAATTGTTTGCTATAAATCAAGAACATTTCGTTAGTAGAAAGTAACGAGTCGGCAAATGCGAAAAATGTTATGATTACGTTGCCATCAGTTAAGAGTCCCACCGCTAATGGCGCCACCCAACCCGGAATGGTTGCTGTGGTCCCGGATACCCCCAACATTGTTGCTAAGATGATTTCGAACTGTAAAACCGTTAATGAAAATAAAGAGTTTACCAGCAAAATTTGGGGCGATATCCATTGGGTTACTCAATAAGCCACTGTAACTAGCCCCTTGCAAGCAAACGGATAACGTTAGCAATCCGTAGGCTAACGAAGGATTACACCCCGCATAGGAAACTAAAATTAGGCAGCACGCTGGACCGAATTGAGCTACAAAAGATAAAGAATGGTAAATAAAGATTTCTTTCAATGTCCAAAGTAGGACAGGAAACCTTACCGATACTGTTAAACACTTTGCGAACAACTGTAGTGGAACAAATGTTTTTAGATAGTAGGGTGGAGGAAGTAAGACCGCAAATTATGGTGAAGATCCAGTTCACCAAATATGGCAGGGCGGAGTGTAATGAATTCTAAAGAAATAACAGTAATAGTTGAACTTCACAAGAAGACTATTAAGGTAGAATATTCACACTCATGTTGTCTAGGTGCAGAATATTTTTCAAATATATAGGCAACTCAGATAGAAGCACGTAGAATCCCCAACTGGCCGTTAATTGAGCTACTAAAATCGCCCAAAATCTTGGTGAAGTTAATAAGGAATAGATGGGTAAAGGGATTGCCTATTACAATGGGCAAAGTATGTGATTACTTTATCTGAAAGCGTTTGTAATTGGATTGCGTTTACTTTCTGACAAACTCCAACTTTTCGGGAAGATTCCAAAATGTAGTGCTTTTCGTTTTCAGAAATCCGAGGATGCTTTTCTGGTGAATCATATATGCACGTAAACCAAAGGATGGTAAAAAGCAATACCACTGTGCCTTGAATGTAGAATACATATCTCCAGCCCATACTTTCTATTATGTAACCCGTTAAGGTTAATCCAAATACCGTGCCAATCTGTGTACCTAAAACACACAAATTTGTTAAATAATACATTACCAGTATTAAACGAAATACTAAGCGAGGCTATATATACCTGAATAAATAAAACTGACCAACATACTCCGCTCATGAGGCGGTGCCCATTTGCTAATCAAAGCCTGCATTGAAGGAAAAGCCACGCCCTTTATTGGGTACACACGTGGTAAAGCTAATTTCTGCCTTAAGACGATTCTTTAATTACCTGAGAGATTCCTAAAAGGACTCGAGCTGCAATAACACCTCCAGCTCCGAGTTCGGCGAATAAAGGTAATGCTGCCGTAAGAACCCCAGCTATAACTTGACTTACACCCAGCATGATCCTGGTCCCCACGACCTCCGACATCCTTCCCCCGGGAATTTGTGTAAAGATGTACCCCCAGAAAAAGGATCCCATCACCAAGGCTTGGGTACTCTCATCCCAAATGAACTCCCCATCTTCAGTTTCGTCCTTAGAAACACGCCATGTAAAGTTCAAATAAAATTGTAGGCGTAACCTTTTCATAAAATTTCAAATTTACTGGATCGGTCTGATTCGGCGCCTTTCCGCATTCATCACTAACTGAAACGTTTGCGTGAGGAATTGCAGTGTAATTGACCATAGACACGACCGCAATGTTAATATTTACTCGCGTCATGTAAAGCAGTATGAAAGACAGAAAGGAAACACAAGCCATTGTCCAGCGTGCCGGGAAACCATCTATATAACGTATAGATACTCGATGTACTCGATGTACGTAAATGTACTCGATTCTTATAAATGTGTACTTACCTTGGAAAGTTGATCGCTGGTTACTTTTAGTAGTCATAATTTTAAAGCACTTTAGTACGTTAGATAAAATGAAGTCATGCTACCGTAGAGTACGGTCTTATACTCTTTGTGTATCTTTCGCGTGACTTTTCACAGCATTGACTATAGAAATAATCTGTGCGGGAATTATTCCTAAGGCAATATTTGCATTCGAAGTCTTATCGAGTATTTTCAAGTGCGTCGATTTCTGATTGCTACTATAGTTTATCTGAAGACAACGGTCAGGATTTAAAAAGATGTTGTCAGGACGTTTCATAATCGCTTCATATAATCGGACATTCGATGTATACAGTTGCTTGTAAAACCTTGCTCCGCAACTGCGTTTCAGCATTCCTTCCAGACATTTGTGTTCATTATAGCCACACAGCTCACAGCGTTTCAATAAACACATAAGATTGATTACTGAACTGATCTAAATACAAAAAGTTATCTAAACGGGTTCGTAACGCGTTCTTAACTTCGTACAGCCTGACCAGTTAGTATTTTTTTTTACTTTTTAGCGCCTAGAATTCGTTTTTAGCTTGACAATTAAACAGTTTAACTGTGTAACTAACTTTAACGTCAAAACTCTGGTTTTTCTTTATAACTCAACTGTTCACTTGAAGTCTTAATTTTGCCTTTATAACCTTGTAACTCTATTTGTAACTTTCAAACCCTGCTTTTGGCTGTGTATCTGGGCTGTTCAACTATAGGGTTAATAGGCTTAAACTGTTTCACCTTCGACCGGAGCTAATACGAACCCCTTGGGTTATGTGAAGCAAGACGATGTCCACGAAACGAGAGATATCATATATCGTAATCCATCCTGTTTAGTTTATACGAGACAGATGTCCACGGCTAATACCGACATGTACAAAAAACAAAACTGCCAAGAAATTGAATACAGTATTACAATAATATAAGTACACCTGTACTCGCACCATACTAAGAGTATTGTTAAATTACAATAGACATATTTAAATGGTCTTGCAAAATTAATATTGTGGTACCTTTAATGGCATCAAAGTTCTATATAATTGAAAGAATGTTTGTAGTGTAGTATACACACCACAGTATAAAGGTTTACACAGTAGGATAAGGATAACAAGGGTATCTTCTCATGTAAGGGCTTACTGCCTTCTCGGTCTCAAGAAGACGTGTGGCAGTACAAAGGAACATAGAGGGGAGATTTGCGAATTTTCCCTTTAATTTTCTGGCCTTTTACCTCAATGTACTCTGGGGACCGAGAAAGATCATACTGTGTAAACCTTTATACTGTGGTACACACTATAAGTAATTCACTATATGTAGTACACACATACCACTAGTACACACTATGTGGTAATTCATCTTCCGCATGTACTCATGTACACGCGGATGATGAATTACTGCAGGTTAAAATACGGAAACTTCATCCCCTTTTCTAACATATCGAAACTTTGTTATAGCAAATCACTGCCACAACAACGGAGAAGAAATATAATGAATTCTCCAAAGGGATATTTCAACAACAATTTCTGCCAATTAAAGCAATACAGCTGTAAGCGCTAGGATAAGCGGGGTATTACTATCCTATCCTCCGTAAAGTTAGGATTGATTTGACCTGACACGGTATTAACTGGGATGTGTGGTATGAGATTTAAACTCATAACTAATTGAGGATCCCTGTCGTCTTTTTCCTCCTTTTCCTCAACTGGTTCATTCCAGGTCTGCACTTTGCCGGACGAAAATATCAGAAAAAACGTGCCATCAAATATCATGACTCCAGCAGCTATTAGAAAAGCAATTCGCCATCGCTCTATTGTTTGCTAAAGACCAAAAATAATACTGTTAATATAATGAATTTTGTTTACGAACTACATAACTAATAAAAAAGATATTAGTCTTACGTTGCCGTTTGTCAATATCCCCACTGTTAAGGGTGCTACCCAGCTCGGAATGGTTGAAATGCTCCCTGCTATTCCCAATATCGTGCCTAAAAAAAAATCAGTCAGAAAATAGTTCCTTTTCAAACTACACTATAAACTTGCCTGCAAAATTAGGTGCAATATCCATTGGATTACTTAAATAACCACTGTAACATGCCCCTTGCAAGCAAACAGCTAACGTTAGCAATCCAAAGGCTAACGAAGGGTTACATCCCGCATAGGAAACGGCAATTAGACAACTCGCCGGACCAAATTGAGCTACAAATGATGAAAATTTGCAAATTCTACATAAAAACAAATCTATATAGTCTTACCAATAGTGTTGAATATTTTACGAACTACTGTTGTTGAGCAGATATTCTTAATTAATAACATGCTTGAAATGAACCCAGTTAAAAGGCTGAACATCCACATCATTAGGTACGGAAGAGCTGAGTGTAAAGAGTTCTAGAAATACCAAAGAAATGTTGGTGAATTCAGCAACCTATAACCTTAAGCTCCAGACTTACGCTTATGTTGCTTTCATGAAGAATGTTTTTCAAGTAAATGGGTAACTCAGTTAGAAGCATATAAAAGCCCCAGTTATTCCCAAAATTTGATACCAAAATCGCCCAAGCCCTTGGAGAAGTAACTATTGAATAGACTGGGACAGGTATTGCCTAAGAAATTAAAAATCTATCATTTCCATTATGTCGTCTGCACAAAAAATATTGAACGTTTACTTTCTGTCGGACTCCGTTTTCTCGTAAACACTTCAATATATATGCCTTTTCACCTTCCGATATACGCGGATGCTTTTCAGGGGTATCATATAAGCATGTAAACCAAATAATAGTAAAAAGCAATAATGCTGCGCCTTCGATGTAGAATACAAATCTCCAGCCTAAAGTCGCTGCGATGTAGCCGGCTAAGGGTAAGCCGATTACTGTTCCCACTTGAGTTCCTGAAACCATGTCAAAAATAAATTTAAAAAATACTGCAAAGAAGTGGGGCAAAATTTGACGTAAATGTATACCTGCATAAATAAAACTGACTAAACCACTACGCTCATTAGGGGGTGCCCATTGAGCTATCAAAGCCTGTAGGGAAGGAAACGCTACGCCCTGAAATACACAGGCCACAAATTAACCTCATCAGTTCGATAATTTACAAACATAATTAGGTATTTACTTGAGAGATTCCTAAAAGTACTCGAGCTGCTATAACGCCCCCAGCTCCAAATTCGGCAAATAAAGGCAATGCCATGGTAAGAACAGCAGCTATAACTTGACTAGTACCCAACATGATCTTGGTTCCCACAACTTCTGCCATTCTTCCCCCGGGAAGTTGGGTAACGATGTAACCCCAAAAAAAGGATCCTGCAATCAACGCTTGAGTACTCTCGTCCCAAGCAAACTCACCATCTTCATTTTCGTCCTAAGTAATTTGTATCATGTAATTTAAATAGTAAACTTATCCTTCCTATTTCAAGACAGTATATATAGGAAATACTCACCGGGTCTGTTTGATTGAATGCATTGCTACATTCGTCACCAACAGAGATATTGGCATGAGGAATTGCGGTGTAATTGACCATAGACACAATTGTAATGTTAATATTCACGCGTACTATAAACAAAAATACGAACGCTACGAAACATATTCCCGTCAAGGTCCAACGTGCTGGAAATCCATCTACATTTACAAAAAGGTTAAAAGGTGTTCAATCACTTCAACTTAAGTTTTACCCTGGAACGTAGAACGACTATTAATCTTGGAAGCCATTATACAAGGAACAAGTCGAAGAACGCAAAGCTCAATAAAGGTACAAAAATATTTGCATAGGCATTGAACTGTGTTTATAATACGTTTTGATGATCTCCTTTGCGTAAGCTGACTTCTGATAGAACGTGGATGGGGGAAGATTGTGCGATAGTTATAATCTTGACGAGATAAAACTTTCCTATAATAATATTGATCCACGCCGGTTATCGACTGGTATTCACTTTGCTACTTTATCTGTAGATTTTATGGGAATTTTTATCTCTTATTGGGTGTGGGCTTATGGATGATGGGTATGTAGCCGACGCTTTCCCGGTGATATATCGACCACACGTGGGAAAGATAGAACTTCATTATGAACCAGACATGTGTAACTTAACACTCTGAAGTGTTAGCTTACATAAACTATACAAATGCTATCTTGTCAATATTGAAATATCCTATATCAGAATCTGCCATTTAACTGTAACGTGATAATTCGTTCGACTGATGAAGATTCCGTCACGTAACAGAAATGCTGTTTCTAACTTTTCTCAATGCTATACCATAGGGTGCCAAACATATAGCGGCTATAGCAGCACAAATATTGACTATTTTGTCAGTTGTCATAGGAATTGAAAAGCTTAAGTTGCTAAGATATGGTTAACGCACTCTCTGACTGAGGACATGTACTAATACATTCAACACGTGTATTAGATCCTTATAAACTCTAACATGGTATCACATCTGCCCTTTTTACTCATTTTTTTTGCAGATTTTTTTTTTGCACGACTCATTGACTCATGGCTAACGGTGAAACTAATGCTACTCTTTGCCTCTCCGTTCAAGTTTTCTTCAAGAGAGAAATTGACCACCATAAAGGAAAAAGGAAAGGAAAGTAGTACAACGTTCTTGCCAAGCTTCCATGTAGTTTTTACCCTTTTTTGGTAATTGACGAGGTGGGAGGTTTAGGTCAAAGACACGTACGTATAAGGAGAGTTACGGTTTGGATTTTTTTTTGTTTTTTTTTCTTTGTTGGGAATCAAAGTGGCCAAAGACGGTGGTAGTTTCGTTGACAGAGATAGGCAAAAGACGCAAGAGAAAGTAAAGAAGATAGAGAGCACAAACATTCATTTCTTCGAAGAACAATCAAGTCAGTTCTCAACAGGCCCATCCACATGCATATGCCATTTTTTGTTGATTTTACGACTTTCAACGTTACACTTCACTTCTGGGAGACAGAGTGGTATAAGGGGAATAAAAAAAGCCTAAGTTCAACTTTTTTCTTTTCTTTTTTACCATGCTTACAAATGGAAATGCGCAGGAAACCAGCAAGTTTTTAACACAAGCGCTTCAATCATTTTAGTCAAGAGTATGGAAGCCTTGCAGCTTGGGTTTAGGAATATCCAAGTGACAAATTCACATATCGGTGACCTTTGTTCTTAAACTAATCCAATTATGTTCCTACACAGGTTTTACAACTGAAAAAATCTTATCGTTATTTTTTAACCGGAATATGTGAAGTCATTTCCCTTGTTTTAAGTTTCGACTGACTAGACGCGCGAAAAATTGCACAATTCGTTTTCCCTTGGCAGCTGCTGTTAATAAGCCAAGCTCCTAGTGTTTTTATAAGATGGAGTTTTAAGAGTAGGCATAGAGCGTTTTTTTAGTTTGTGGAGTTTAACAAGTGTGAGCATTAGCTTTTGTAACTTGAAAAGCTTTTTGTCCTCTCAAAACTCGTACCTCATTTTTTAGTTAATTTTTAAGGAGTTTTTTTCCGCCTTGAAATTCTAAGTTTGTCTAGAAGTTCATAACTGGTACCATTTTTTGTCCCGGTATTTAACCATCAAGGCATGCGCAGCCTGGGAAAAGGTTTCCGCCTCGTTGGTCATGCGCTGTGTGCGTTCTTCCAGCAGACCTAAACGTTCGCCACGCTCGACCAATTGCTGTCGTGTACGTTGAACCTCAGCAGCTATTCCAGTAGCGCGAACATTTAAACCGTCAGTGCTGTTAGGTGGAGGAGCCGACCCCAAAATGACCTTGGCCACGCCCCTGCCTCCTTTTCCACTTGCAGTTTCACCAACTGTTAAAACAAAAAAATTATATGAAATCAAGGGACACAAAATTTTGCCGAACTGGTTACTGGATTGATAATGGACTTACAAAGTTCTTCACGATCTAAGGAACGCAATCCTCCTCCAAATAACCCGGTGAAGAAACTCGGTTTTGGAGGTTCGGGCATATCGCAGGCTAAAAACAGTTCTCCTACCATGTCAGGTAAATTGGCAACAAAGTCCGCAGAGAAGGAAAACTTCTCAATTTCCGAAGGAGAGCAAAGGTATAAGCCGTGTCCATAATTGCTGAAGCAAAAAGTTCGACTAATTCTATTGAATCAAAAGTTAGTTTCTGGAGGATATTGAGACTCAAGACGTACTGATCTGTGTCCTCATTAACAAACATCTGCTGCGCCCAAATAGAGAGCATGGGATCGATAATATTTTGCCGGGTAGTTTGAAAACTTAAGTCAATTAATGGTAAAAATTCCACGGTGAGCAAAGGCCGCAGACCAGGTAGACTATGTACTTGCAAATGACCCGTTGAAACGTAGCTAGCAACACAGACGCCATCTAGGTACAAAATAATGAACGTAAACATCACCATGAATTATTTCGATTTTTTAAACAAAATGTGTCCAATTACTGCCTTGTTACCTTTAAGATTAACCACATCAGCTCGTACAACAAATGCAGACTCTGCAGTTACTAAGGACGTTCGGTACAAACAAGTTTGGGAAGGTAACGACAACACTCGAGCTTGTTTCTCGGAAACCAAAACTGCAATTTGCGCATCCGATTGCAAACTGTCAGATCCACTTGCATTCGGGGTCTGTGCTCCTAACGGAGTACGCGTAGGCGTCCCTGTATTTGATTAAAATTTACGTTTGAAAACAAGACGATTTTATTATTATTATTATTTACGGGATCGTTCCCTAATATCCTTGGATTCATCTCTCCACGTCTCGCTGGGACTGAGTAGCAAGGTACCATTCGCACCATCCAAGAAGGCTAGGGTAAGAATAGACCCCTTCAACCGAAAAATTGAGCCTAGAATGGAAATCCCAATCGTTACTCCAAACAACGCAAAAAATAAGCAATATTCAATAAATAAACAAACAAATGTAGCGACATTACCACTAGGTGAGACCATGAGAGGTTGCGTTAATCGAGGCTCTCCCGGCGCCGGAAAATTTATGACTATCACCAAGACTGATCCCATACTCGTGCCCACCCAAAGTGATGGAGACACGGAGATATCTAAAATGACAATATCTTATTAATGTAAACTAGGTCAGAAATAAAACTATACCCGTCTTCCTAGCAATGGTGTCAGCAAACACCAAAGAGTCAATAGCTTCATTGCCTGGGGTTTCAAGACTCGAGGTACTGGAACTTCGTGACCGCGAAAACGCCGAATCCACTTTGTCTGGAATACAAACATGTTTACTATTCCAAGAAAAAAAGCTAAAAAACGAGACGTAACAAGGTTTCTAATTGATAAACACACAAAACGTGCTCATGCTGTTTGGTAAAAATTACCTCGAAGCCGAAAAAAGGCATGCATAACAGGTAAAACAAGTACCACGCTTTCCAAGTGAAACATGCGCAAGCAAGCCCGCCGTTTAGGGATTTTTTCCTTAAAAAAACGGAAGCTGAAAATACGCCCACAAGTTTTAGTGAAAACGTCACCAGTTGAATAGGATTAGTTTGCTTGGCTGTGATTGGGGTATGTTTTTCGTTACGGAAAAGGAGTCTGCATCTTCGCAAAAAAAAGGAGAGCACACGCCGAACTACGCCATGGACCGAACACACGAAACTACTACGTTACAGCCGACTTAATGTGTTCGACGCCAAACAATTATGTTTTAATTAGGGTTCGATAGAAGAGAAACTTATCATTTTTTTAACGTCCGTAAGACTTTAATGTACTGACAAAGGAAAGTGTGCTATTTTGTTTGTCCACACAGAGTGTGACAGCAAAGATAGAAGAAAAAAAGGAGACGGTATGGGGACGAGAAAAAGGGTGGGTTTCAGACACGATGACGTTTTTATCTACCAAAACTTGGGTAGCGTCGAAGTAAATGGAGACTCCGCGTGCGTGGATCGTAGAAGGTGGTAATCCCGCCCTCTGAGTCCCCGCCATGGCCATCAGGCCCCTCAAAACCGTCCTCGTCTTTAGAGGCGGAGGAAACAGATTGCGAGCAGAACGTGAGGCCTCTGGTCAACCGATGGCGGTGGGTACCTTGAGATTTGGAACGTCGCATGGCGGCCAAGTCGGATCGTTTGGGGCATGCGCAAGACAAAGAGCCTCGCCCGCCTGCCCCCAGCCCCGTCGTAGGAGATACGCACACTCCATTACGCTGTAGGCTCGAATTTTCATCCAAGAAAAAATAAAAAAAAAAGTCGAAAAAGGAAACCAAAAGCCGTAAGGGAAGGCGAGATGAAAAGTAAACCAATGAGAAAGAGACGAGAAAAGAGGATAAAAAGAAAACTTGATTAGTGTTATACATCAAAAGTTATTGCTATGCAAAGTCAGAAAGTCACAAGATAAACTGACATGTAACTCGAGTTGGTTTCTCAACGTTCTAATGAATAACTAAAAAGTCTCGTGTGAGCTTTTTTTACAAAAAAAAACTACTGAAAAGGCTCGTATGAGCCCGTACGAGCACTAAACTTCCAATCGATTCTGAACCCTAATCGTTAACTGGAGACTATCGTGTAGGCAACACTTCTTAACATTCGATAATCGACGCTAAGTCTTTTATTCAATACAAGATCGTTTGTCTTAACCTCAATACTTGCTAAACTTTGTGTCGATTATCTCGTATCGTCGACAAAAACCTGAAAGCATTATGTAATCTTTATGGTTTGTAGAATTTTACGAATCGACAGTCTTCTGAATTCTTTAGATGATTCTATCGTTTTTCTGCTGGATTGTTGTCAAATTTCACTATCGATTCGAACGTTTTAATCGATACTCTCCATACCCGTTTGACTCGGTAAAACCTAACAAAACTGACCACCCGTTTGACCGAGTGGATATCGACCTTCTTGAAACTGGACACCTAGACATGTTTACCTCAATATATATCTCAGTCCGTCACACATAAAGCAAGAATCGGTACGTAAAGCATACGGCAAAGCTTTGGGCTTAGGCTCCTCCCTACTGTAATCTAGACAAATGACCGCGCTCTTTCCCCTTTAGTACGGCTTTAATGGATGGAAAGAAAATGGCCTACGAAGCTGCAGGCTTAGTGCCGCGTCAGTAATAGCGATCATTTTCCTTCCTCTGCTACTGGAAGCAAGGCGGAGTATCGGGTTTAAGTTATTTCGCCTTTATAACGGCCGAACCTTACGATTTAGTATCAACACTTCATCCCTGGTCGGCAGAAACAAGTTTGAGTGAATTGGCAAAAGCTTGTCAGTTTACCTTGACGAACTCTACTTCTATAGGGTTAAAATGTTTAGACATAGACAGCACATGGGAGTTTTTCTAAGGATCACGAATAAACAATGTAAAAAGAGAAGCAACGATTAAACGCAAGCTTTTTTTGGCACTGCTCCCATCACCGTGGCAACATTTTTGGTATATGCGACTAATTCTTTTGCATTTGGTCAGCTGCTATGCAGCACAGCGTATGTGGTGCTGGGTTAATAGAGGGCCAAAGCAATGTGCTCCGCACTTACTAAATTTCTTTACGAACGAATCCAAAATGCTGGGCGGGGTGGCTGCAATGCCATCTTCGTCGTCCGTATCAGCTCTTAAATCCAAAACTTGTGTAGCATCAACCGACGCCCACCGTTTCAGGGAGATGCATTTCCCATCCAGCGTCGAAGTCGTTCCGGCAGGTTTACTATTGTCTTTGGGCTTTTTCATTCCACGCGGCGGTCGCAAAGGATTGCCTTCCGGGTCAAATAAAGGCATTTCTGTCAGAGCTGCAGCAGTCGTGGCCGTAAAATCTTTGCCTGATGCCTGTCGTCGGCGTTCCGAATAATGATGATCGTAACGTTTGGAATCCGACAACACGTCCACCGACCCACGCCGGAAGTTGGCGTGAAATGGAAAAGCAGTTTGCGAAGTTTCCTCGCACGGCGTGGTAGGTTTGGAACTATCGCTATGGTGGCTCATTTGCGTGCCATAAAAAGTGCTCCCGGCAGTAGGTGTTTGGGGAATAGACGCCGAGCCACGCCGTGTTTGAGAATGTCCGCTCAACATATCCCGAAGCCGAGAATCGGCTTTTTCCAGTTTTTTCTTCAAACTAAAGCCTTTCCAACCCGTGGAGTTTTTTCTGCTGGTCATGCCCGTCCCCGCACGACTTTCCGACAAGTCAGTCATAAGCTGTTCCTGTTGTTCCGCGTTCTCTTTGTTGTCAGCCAGGGGCGGAGTTGCTGAGTCTTCCGATTCTGTGGCTTCTAGAGCGTCTTCCACTTGATTAACACCCTACGAATCGCATTACGCGAGGGAGACTTGCGTGTTACTGACTCTTTCTTGTCAGAATTTTTTGTCCCAACTGTGAACCCCATACATTTGCTGTCGTAATAATTTGTGCTCTCTTTTTCTTCTCCATCTTTTATACTGATCTCGTAAGAAAAAGAAAAGCTCCCGGAAACAAAAGGATATACAGTAAAGGTCTTACCTGATCTGTGGCTACACTCGTAGGGGATTTACTGCGCTCGTCGCCATCCACTCTACCACTCGCGGAGCTTTCCATGGGACGTTTGGGCGAACGAGGTAATCTTTGATACGGATCCGCACTACTGTACAAATCCATCGTGGCCATACTGAGTAATACTGTCTTCTGGATCACATCGATTACCACCAATCCTGCTTCGTTTCCGTACGCCAGCCTGATAAAAAGCAAGAAAGGAAAAAGTCTTTAGATACAATAATACAAACAATCAGCAATAAACTAACAAGCTATGAAGCAAATACACAACGAATTACTGTAAATAAGAACAAATAAGTTAAAACTCGCTTAAATGGATAGTTGCATACATGAAAGACAAGCACGTCTAGCATGCCATACCAAATAACCAAAAATTTAATTCCAAATTCCTCAATCATAGTAGAACCAAGCTCTCAAGGTTCTTGGAATACCGCACCACATTGGAAAATATAAAGCTGGAACTCAAGCTCGGCTTGCTGTGGCATTGCTGAGCCATAGAAGGGAACAACATACCATGTGAAAGGTAAATTGACACCAATAAGGAACTCCCACCAGGCTCGATTGTTAACAAATTCCTTGGGTAATGTTGATTTGAATTCAAATGTGCTGGCAAAAATGTCCGAACTGACTCAGCGAACAAATAAGTAACGTAAACAGGAAGTTGCACTCAGCAGAGGACAAAGTAGCGTTCGAAATCATATACTTAAATACACCGAATAAAAACTACGTGTTGTTCAACCATATAATTAGCTTACGTGACACGTAATTTAATTCCGTCCTGCAATTTCAGTACAAACAGCTAAAGGTGTTTAGCTACGTCCTATATTGTTTGATCAGGCTTTTTAAACTGAGTCAAACTAATTATCTGTGTGGTGCAGTTTTACTTTTATATCGCAATTGCGAAAAAACAACTCAACCTCAAAAAATAGAGCGTAATGTCTAGTTTCTAAGTACACTTTACTTTCCATCACGCGCGAAGCTGAACTAAGCTACTAAATAAAGCACCTCCAAAAATTTGGATCACCAGAGAGAGCTTTGTTTACTCGAAATAAACAGCAAACGTGGTAACAAGCGCCGAGAGCTTCGCCCATGACGTCACAACCCAAAGTTTGCATACCAATAGCTCGTGAGCAGTTGTTCAAAAGAATTTGGAACAAAGACTCATCATTCTTAGAGCATGTGTAGACTATAAGAATTCCTCGGAATCTCCGGAAGTGATTCTGGTAACACTAGCCAATTAAACGGGGGGAAAGTGCGGGGAAAACGTCTTGAAAGGACTGGAGAAAACTGGACACAACGCAAACAAAGAACAGCGAAAAAATACTTGAGAATATTTACAAGCCGTAGGCAGAATTGAGGCATAATGCCGAAATGGAGCCAGGCGATTCTCCGTCCAACCAGGGACTAAGGCAAACCAACTCGGGTTGGAAACCAGGCAACCGACGCTGTGGTCCGCTTTTTACTCGTAAAGGACTGGGCTGTTCCTATTTATGACAAGACGTAAAACGTTACACCTTTTAATTTAGATTAATGAAGTAAAGCTATCACCAATACCTTCCGCATAGGATGCTCTAGTTCTGCTAACAAAGCGGCAGCTTGAGCACGTCGACTGGCCTCGCTGTCAGGCGATGGATTAGGATCTTCGGAAGGCTCAAAATAGAGAGGAACTTCAAGCGCCTGAAAAGATGGGGGATACGCTTTACAAAAGTCATAAACCTTTGTAACATAAAACGAAAAGAGGGATAAGAGGTAAAGGAAATTTGGTGGTTTGGTAAAAAGGCGTTATTACTGTCGTTTCAAAGACGGCTTCTTGGCGCCGAAACCGGAAGAAAATGACATGACTGGAAGCTCCGGCAATGGCTAACTGTCTGCTTTCAGGGCAAAGGCTAATGTGATGCACGGCTAACAAATCTTCTTCGGGGGCAGGATGACCTTCCAGAATTCCTCCAATCCCGCCTTCTTTGCTGCTCCCGGTCCCGGATTTGTTTTTGGATTTCTCGAAAACTTTGCTTGTCTTCAACTTGTATAAAACTTGCAATGACAAAGACGAGGTATCCCAGAACTTGAC
Organism: Lepidurus arcticus; assembly: GCA_003724045.1. Classification (NCBI taxonomy): domain Eukaryota; kingdom Metazoa; phylum Arthropoda; class Branchiopoda; order Notostraca; family Triopsidae; genus Lepidurus; species Lepidurus arcticus. The sequence goes on from RJJA01000207.1 coordinate 39,511, forward strand.
ACTCCCATCGGCGTGCCTGAAAAGATAAGAAGGATTCGTGTGAATACACTTGGCTGGTTCGATTTTAAAAACTTGTGTTCAGTTATGAGGGAAATAAAGCAATTTACCCTGTGAGAACAATTTCTGCATAGGATGGGGCTAATGCTCCCCATTCGCCTCCGCTAACGGGCCATTCCCTTTCACTAAAACCAGCTCGGCGACTGGCTTGTCCTCCCACGCCCACCGAATATAAAGCAGGAATTAGGTCCACAGGACAATCGGCCAAGTAAAAACAAGACGTCACAGGCGATTCGTGGAGGTCCATCGGATATGGATTTTCGAAGCATGGGAAACCTGGCGTCAACAAATCCACCACTACTAGATCATTCTGCAGGAGAACCAACACTGCATACGGTTCTTGGGTTTCTTAAATCGTTACCATTCCAATTTGTGGCCCACCAAAAATATGTAAAAAACACAAACACAAAACGAAAGAAAAGGGAAAAGTTCAAGAAAGTTAAGAATGGGAATTTTCGACTTTAAATTGCATTACCGGAGGCCCAGGAAGTTTCACAAAGTGTTATAAAATCGACCACGTTATGCTCCATTTCTAAAACTGTCGTATTTCGCCCATGGTTTACAGTAATGCTGGAAGAACGCCCGGGGCGATCCTGAGAGAGCCCACCCGAGAAGATGACGAAAGGATCCCTGAAGAATGCAACATTGAAAAGGATTTAGGGGAGAGAAGAGAATATCAGGAAACCAGTTGAAAAAGGGAACAAAAAATGATCGAACAAAAGATAAGAGGCGAGTTCATAATGCTGAGCTTCGGAAGCACGAGATTTCTCAAGACACGTATTATTCAGGCAGAAAGGAAATCAAAAAACAGAAAAAGAAAGACAAGTCTTGAGATCGTGAAAAAATGCACATAAAAAAAAAGTTAAGTAGGTTCGTGTCATCGATCTGTGCAAGCAGACTTTGACTCGATCTTGTCACCGCTTTCTCGCTCTTGTAAATTTACTTAGCTTTGCCATGTATAGCAAATGCGTCGTATGCACCTTGATAGTCTATTCTTGAAGATAAAAGATGGAGAAGGGGACGCGGAAAGACAACATCACAGTTCTAAAAGGTAGAACTTACCCATCTTGCGAAGTCTTCCACTCCACTTTCCAAATAGGCTTGCACGTTTCCTGGCGTCCATCACGATTGGCTTTTGCTACAAACAATAGGATACATTTACATATGTATAGCATTCAAGACGTACACAAGCGGCACGCTTCAGGCACAATAGAATGCAAATGGCTCACGTCATTAAGGTGAAGAAAGGGAGAAATACTTACAATGTGGGTACGACAGGGATACAGGTTGACCTTTTAGCGTACTCCGCGCATTCCAAGTGATGAGAGATCCGTCTCCATGCGAAGTCATGAATTGCTTGCCGTCAGAAATCCAGGATGCGGAACGTAACGGTTCAGAACCTTGGTATCGACAATCCGCACTGCGGTTCCGCAGGTCCCACAATACACAAAGACCGCTCTCATAGCCAATCAACATCTATAAAAAGAGAAGAAATGGTTAAAAATCAATGATTTGTGGCCAGTCTTCCAACTCATTTCACATGGCTTTCTGGATTAAAATAAAGACGTCAATACGTAATGACAAGGCCATAAGAAATAGTTCCTTACTATTTACGAACAAACTAAATAAATAGTACACAAAATTACATATGAAAACAATAATACAGTCGTACAAACGCTTGGTAAACACTGCTTTGAATTGAACCAACAGTGAGGGACTTCAGAGGAAAGCAGATGGGACATGCTTTTGTCATTACCAAGCCCGAACAGGCAAAGTAATAAAAGACGCCACCAGGCGTACAATCACTTTATTAGTACATCTAACCAATGTGAAATAATCTACACTACCAAACTTTAAGAATTTAGTACATATTAGTGAATGTTCCTTTGTTTCCATAAAAATTGCCACGGAGATCTTCGAGTCAAATGGCGATTTTAAACCACTTTTTAACTTCCTTGACTGATGAGCAGCAATGATTCTCATTCAGATAACACAAGCCTGGGCGTGCTGCTAATTTTACCTTGTATTCTGTTCCTTGAAGAAAGAAGGCGAAAACAGAGAACCCGGACAAAAACACACAAAGTGCTCTCACCTTTGTTACCTCAAAGAACAAGTAGAGCAAAAGATATTGGAATTCTGCCCACTTCGCAGTTCAACTTTGACAAGTTGCCAAAGATCTTGCGTCTTGCTGCAACCTATATTGTTTAATGCTCGAGTATAAATCTGCAGAAAAGCAGCAACGATTTTTTCAGAGTTCACAAAAGGGGAGTGGCTTTCGTTGGCTTTTTTCTTTTCCTTTACGCTTGGACTATCTGCCATAAATTACAAGGGTGGGGAAGGGACGTCGTGGTACTTTCGAAAGCTTCAGGGTCCTTAAATGATTATGCCTCTCCAGCCCGGAAGTGTAAAAGGGAGCATCATTATCCTTGTTGCATCGATCCAAGCCAGTCTTTGGCAAAAGAACATTATAGTACAAGCAACCCTTGCTCATCTCTGCTGTGTGCTGCTCCTTGCGCTTTTCAGTTTTCTAAGTCTCTGATAAGAGACGCTCTTGTCTCCTTCAAGACGTCCGAGAAGAGGCTTGCGGCAAAATCATCTTCTCAAAAGAAAACTTTTAGCGTTTGCATCCATTAAAGGTTCCTTTTCCCAATGTACTCAAACTCGGTTAGATTTCTGGGGAAAAGCTGCGGTTGTTTTCTATCCCAGCAACCCCGAACCTATACCACTCTCGCTCTTTTCTCTGGCTTTAAAAAGAAAAAGGAAATTGAAAGAAAAAATAGCCCATAAATATTCAATATATTTGCCAGCGTAGAGGTAGAAATAGCAAGGAAAAACTCAAAACTATAGACTACAACTTCTACTCTCGTCCGAATGCTTGTCTGCTGTCGCTTATTTCTTTGCTACTACTGTGCGGTTCTCTCAATTGTGCTGTTCTGTTGTACGTCCCAGCCAGGCAAATCGATGTAGCCTATCTCTTCGCTGGCAAACTTGCTTTTCTTCTCTTCAGCGCGCACTGTACTGGCTACACGTGAGATGGGAGAGGATATTCATGGAGAGGGGATACCAAGTCCTACTCGGACGGTAGTGTAGTTAATTTGCTAAGTTTCTAAAAGTGGACTTCAAAAGTCACCGGGAAGCAAAAGCTGCTTTCTAGCTTTTACAGGCGCATTTGAATTGATGCCAGTTTATTTCTATAAATTTTGCTGCCGGAAATCACTCAAACACAAAAAGAACTTGTACTGAGTAAAAGAATATGATTGAATTCCGAAGATCCTGAAATCGGATTTCGTTCCCAAAACCACCAAGGAGAAAAAATAGGAAACTGTTATATAAGCTACGGCATTTCTGAATTAACGCTTCGGTCGGTTTTTCATGACTATGTGTTATTTATGTGCGGTACTTATTAAAAAATATGGGAACTGAAAGACTTAACCGTCTGAATGCAACCAACGAGCGTAAGTAAGGTTCTGAATGTTCGTTTCCAAGAAGATACACACAATCGGTACTTCGTACTTCCTTTAAAGTACAGTATTTCCATTGAGCGGTACGGCGAATCTAAGTTTGGTCTTGCGATTCACAGATCCAACTTCAAAACTACCAGGAAAGACTGCTGTTATAAGAAGCTATGAAAGCAACGCTCTCCCATAGTCCATTCCATATCCTGCTGAAACGCTAGTCTGTCCATTCTGACAGGACCTGATGCCAAACGGAGTTTAAATCGATCCTAAAAGCTCTTCCACTACTACCGGAAAAGCTAGCCGTACTTCCAAGTCTTTTCGTATTTCAGAGATAAATTTCGAGTAACTATGAAATTTCTAAGGTACAGGACGTACGTTTCGACTTTCTCCGTAGGTTTATAGCTACCTACACGACACTTGTTATTATTAACGCAAGATACTACCGGAACGTGGATTCCTGACCTCAGGACCTTACACAAGCTCTGTACTCTAGCGTGACTTGGAAGGTTTCAACGGACGCAAGTTCTCCATTTAAATAATTAAGTGCTGTTATGTATTTATCTACGAGTACCAAGAAGGCGTTAAGAGTAACCTAGTCTTGCTCTTACGCAGTAAAAACACAAGCAAGAAGCTCGTGAGATTTCTGAATGACCCTAATTAAATAAGTATGTAAACAACTTTCCCTAATGCATAACCTCTCTGTTTAACATATTGACTTTCTAAGGCTGCTACTAAGATGCCGTGTCCTATGTCCTTATAATAAGGCACAACAATAGGTAACACAGGAAACCGACTTGAGTAAGGCCGGACTTACTCGTACAGTGTATAGTGTCTCGCAGTTGCTCAATAATGCAAAACACGAAAACCTGAATTACATACACGAGCTTCCTCTCAAAAAACTTAATAAAAAGGATGATTTGTAGCAAGACGTGCAGTTTACCTTGCGCTCCACATAAATTGACTTTCTTAGTGGAAAACTGACGTATCTAGGTACAACAACGAATGTAGATACTGTACAGTACATTAACGTATACAGCAGTAGTAATTTAATATGTTAATGCATTTAATAGCCCAGCCGAGAAAAAAAAACAAAGGCAGCAAACTAGAGAGGAAAGAGCGCGCGAAAAACACACAACACGAGTACTCGAATGTCGAGCACTCGATAAACAGCGAACGCCTGCCCTGTTTTGGATCGCGTTCCAAAACAGTTTTGAGAGTTTCTGTCTGCCGGAGTTTTTTCGCCTTTTTCGTTATCGCTGCTGATTTTCATTGAACTAAAACACTGATACAAAAAACCTAGTAGCTATAACTCAATTAACAGTACAACTTATGAGTACTAAACCCTAAGAATAATGAGTTTTTACTAAACGCTTGTTTCTACGAGGTATCCTCCAACAGAAAAGAAACTTATACAAATCGACAGTAATAATAGTAATCCACAGTAAATAGTGGGACAGAAATCAAACCATGGAAACATCAGGTCTTCTGGACTTTACAAAATCCCAAATTGCATAATGTAACAAAAGGAAGACGCGATAATTACCTTGTTGGCATCTACAGGACAATCACTCAAATGAACAACGGGGCCAGGATGAGTTTTCCGCGACCTATAAAGAGAATGATAAAAAGCACAATGTAAATGAATAAGGTAGAAACCATTTACTATTGTGGGAAAAGTTGCAAAGAGACGCAAATAGAAATATACACCACAGTTTTACGCCTTTGATGGTCATGGTAACGAGAATAACTTTCTCCTCCTCCCTCTTCTCCTGCTCTCTTGGCTGGATGACCCTAGGGCCTAATAAAACACCTTACGAAGTTTCTTTTGGTCACTCTCCACCCAATGATCTTGGCATTGTCCTGAGCCGTAACTAGAGCAAGCATCGTTACTAGAAGAAGAGGAATCCCCCCCCCCAAGTAAAGGACTCTTCAAAAATCAATACTGTGCAAGGTATTCTTTTAAAAAAAATCTCTACATACCAGGATAAAAACTTAACTTATAGCCCCAGAAAGACCTTGACAAAATTCCTTGTGATTAATTTTACAAGTTCTTTGTGCTCCTAATGTTGTTGGTTGTACACCCCGTCATTACGCTTCGGAAGCATTCTTCTTCGGGCACACTTTTATGTTGTCGTTTAAAAACGGAGAGCTTTCTCCGCTTTTAGTCTTGCTTTTTATTCTCCTTTTTACGGCTTTGGCACGCTTTCAATAGACCGTAAATCTGGAAAGTAATTGGGAGACTGATACTGCTACGGTGACGTCACAATCCTTGACGAAAGCTGGTAACTCACAGAAAAGCTGCATTGCTGCAGAAACAATCGTGAGGATTTCTTCAGAAGAATGACATGCATTCACATATCTGGATAAAGGGAGACACGCTGCGACAAAAGAAAGAAAAGAACCTGCCGTTCGCTACTAAGCACGTGAACAGCCTCGTAGCCTTTGTATCACGATTAACCAGGAACTGTCACCTTATCATTGGCACCCAACCCTAATTTTTCACGCAACTTAGACATGTCTTTTGTATTATTTATGTCGCAAGCCAAGCGATCCCTGAGAACCTATCATGTGATCTGAATTACTTTCTTTGGTTCAATGTTTACAACAGCCAACCCAATAACACTGAAGTTAACGATAGCCTACAAAATCACATGCAGGTTTGATGGATTCTTATAGTCTAAATCATTCTGAGAACGACAAACTCTGTTTAAATTTTGTTTGAGTACCCGTTCATGAATTATTGACCTACGAACGTTTGGGTATGACGCCACAGCCGTAGAACGGCGTGGCTCTACGGCGCTTGTTAGCATGGTTACTGTTTACTTCCATCCTGAGAATAGTCAACAAAGCTCTCGGTCACTCATTATGAATTAGTACGCTAACTTATCTGGAGGTAGCCAATTCTTCTACGCGCTGTCTGAAGTTCAATTCACAAGTCAAGGTATAGTGAGTATCAACGACATTAATGACGCGAATATTTCAAGCGCCTTGTATTCGAGCTGGCAAATTTGCAGCGAGTAAGTTTGCAGCGAGTAAGTTTGCACGGGCAATTTTGGCGGTCAGAGTAGGATCGTTGCTAACCTTGTGAAAAGCACTCCATTCAGGAATTTGCATGGGTAATCCGTTTATACGTGTAAATTTATGGTTGACAAAGTTTGTGTTCAATTTGAAACTGACATATAAATTGACAGTTAAGACGAAACTGTGCGAAAAAACGTTGCGCTTAGTTGCAGATTCATGCTCTTTGATCTACGATTGGTAAAGCCAGCGTTTGTCTAAAAAATTTGACTTGCAAGTTCAATCCCGGAATATAACTATGTGTACTATTGTGTGGTGGAGAGCTTGGGAGATAAAAAGGCTGATGTAAAGGCTTTTCTCTGACGTGGTTTCGGCCGTTTCCTAAGCCTTTCCTCGACAATTTCCTCCGCTTTCTTCACAGAAGATTTAAAGTCTGCGACTTGGAATACAGCTCCAACTCTGAATTTCTTTTTCTAACAAAATTGTTTGCTTACATATGATACATTTTTTAGGTCGCTAGTTTTACGTTTTGCAGTCTTGTTTTAAACCCTAAATCAAATTCTATGGCAATTGTAATGAAACCGACTTTTTCTTCTGTTTTGGCGAATATCGAGCTTTTCTCAATTTTTGTAAAGTTTAAAAAATCCATACAGGCTCTTAAAAAATGGTCTAGCAATCCAAAGAACAATCGCGAGGGTTTCAAATCACAAGTTTAAGAATCTTTAAAAAAATAAACGTTTTTTTACGTGAGGATCTGGGATCCCTCACTACGGGGTAACAGGGTACGAACGTTGCTTAGTAAGCATACGTTGTAAGCCCAGACTTCATCCGTCTACAAAAAGAATTTTTCAAATTTGTTTTATAGGGAAATAAATCGTTGGGGGATAAAAACGTACACTTTCGGTACCAAATCTCTTTACATAATACATCAATAAAGTCAATTATGCTTTGGAAAATAGATTATACGTTTGAGATTCGGAATTACTTTCAAAGACCCGTAAGGACGAGAAAATCAAAGCTGACGCTAAGCAAACTTGGTAATTCGACTGACAGTCGGCGAAAAGCCATTACTGGCTGATCAGTATTGAGTGAAATTGTCTAGCAAGCAAGTTCTGCGCTCCTTTCTTCTTTTAATTTTTTAAGTTGGTATTTTCGACGAAGAAAACGGCATCTGCAGACGCTTCAAGAACAGAAAAGGAAGTTCCGAACCGTCAGACTGTAAATCTGCAGCGCTATACAATGCCTGTAATTAGGCATGAGAGAGGCTTGAGAATTTGGGAGAAGTGCTTTGTTGTACTATACGTGTTGCATCTTTAACGACCGACACAGATCAGAAATTAGGAAAAAGAAACTCATCGGGTGTTAAGAATAATTACGGAACGGAGAAAAATCTTCATTTGCAGAACACATTTGACGGGCTGTGAGACATCACCCCTGTCTTTTGGATCGGGAAACCCGGGAGACTGTTTGGGTTCAATTAATGATGGGCAACTTCTTCTACGCACAACTTCTTCTATGATGCGTCCTGCTGTGTACGCGCTGTATTCTGGAGAAGAAATCAGATTAAGGATTAACAAGAAAATTTCCTACTGATCCATTTCAGAAGAATCGTATTTCAGGAGCAAGTTCCTGTCCTCATCTTTTAAGGGAAATTTCGGCCGATGTCTAGAAATTTCTTCTGTAACGAAAACAGCCTTCCACGAGCAAAAAGGCCGATAGCAAACAGCAAAACTTTCAAGAAACTACGCGTTAGTTGCAGGGAAAACTTGGTTAATTGGATTCGGTCCTTGAAGACATTTGAATGAGTGAAGTCGAAGGCCTAGCGTTAATCCGAAAAGCAATTTAGCTTTATTTTTTCTAGAATAAACAACTTTATTTAAATTACAAACCCAGTTCCAATGCCTCGCATCTCAACCGGCTCGAAGGCCCCAGCCTTACTCTTTTAATCTGTGAAAACCTAAAAGATTTCACATGCACATCTCCTATGCTATAATGGATAGCAAAGCCTTCGCAAAAGCTGAGTTTTTTGTAAGAAAGTGCCAGAGCTTTAGACAAATGAGCTATTTATTCCTCACGCTGCAAATCCAGACAACGAATTTCTGCGACTGCCAACTTGGAAGTTGAGGGACGAAAAAAAGTTTTTCGGTTGAAGTGAAGACGAATGAACACCAGCATAACTTATGTTAGCAATTAATCTACTGCGGGTTGGGGCATGTTTTTGTAAACACTGAAGGGTTACCATAGTGTTCAGGAGTCTCCATCTGTTGACTAAAATATTCTAGAAAAAGACGTGTCTTGTAGGGTTTCACGGCGTGAGCCAGTTAAAGCTTTACTCGAAGTATGTTTACTATGGGGTTCCGCAAGTGGTTCGCAGCTCGTTTATAACTTCGTACACCTAGACCAGTCGACTAAAACTTGTAACCTGATCTAACTCTATGACTGAACTGTAACTGTGTAACTTTGTACACCAAGGATCCGAGTTAGGATTAACTTAGCTTTTAACTAAGATTAACTTAGCTAGGGTTAACCGAGTTAAGCACTTGATTAACCGTCTTTAGTTTTAGTTTAGTTCACAAGAATGAAATGCAAGATTAGCTCAGATCGCAAGAATGAAATGTAGGATTTGCGTTTTCGTCCGTCCCCAGTTTTATTTATGTTATTGTCACTGTCTGTACTGATAGCCAATCAAACTCAATTTCCTAGCTAAGCTTAGCTAAACTGACACACGATCGGAGCTAAACGGTAGCTTTGCAGCCATTGCACAGCTTGCGGATAAGCTCCACTTCCTTTCATTTCCTTATGCAAATCGACAAGGGTTTCGCTGTCGCCAGGCATTCAGCAAAATTCGCAAATTACATTAGAAACAATCCTGACTACCCGCGTTACTCTGCTAACCAATTCTTGTCAAGTGGTGTAATTAAATTCTCGTGTCCTGTGGTCTCATTAAATTTATTACACCATGAACCAAACGTACTTGTTTCTTTCAAACAACCTCCCTTTCAAGACTCTTACACTCTCTTTTACCTTCATCAGTATTCAAAAAGAAGGTCAAAAAGTGCAGACAAAACTTCGCTACTTACAATTCAATGGCTTTATTCCAGTTGATGACGTAGCCGGATACCACAAAGTACTCTACGTTAACTACGTGTATGTTGCCACGCTCGCTTCCAACATAGAGCCATTTGCTCTGAAAAGGCAGATGAATGCACGTAATCCTACATAAAAGAAAACGGAAACGTGGACATTTTACCATAGAGTAAAAGCAACACAGGTCAAAAAATAAATTAAAAAAATAAGAAACGACGCCTTTTTTTCCTACCCCCGCGTCCGGTATCTAACCTTCACGAAAACACATGAGATAACAGAAGAGGAAAAGGCCTATTTGCTTACAGCAAAAACAAGCCCCAGAAAGGACACAAAATGGCGCATCTATTCTTCCAAACAGTACCTTTTGTACAGTACTATTAGTTAGCGCGTGCTTAAACGGTATCATTTAACGAAGTTCCGTTGAGCAGTCTGCTCCGTTGTGCCTCACGAAACCGGATTACATGCAACAAATAGTTTATCACCGCTAGCCATTCAAGCAAATTGCTTCGCTAAATGTTTTTCGTTAATAAATTCCCGACGAAAAAGCCTCACCACATCCTTTGTATCCCTTCAAATGTCACATAAAAAACCCGCAAACCACTTAGATAATAGTACACACAAATTGAAAAATAAATAAAAATGAAAAGCAGGATAAATATACCTCTCTCGTTGAAATTTGAGCGAGTGCACAATTTCCGGGCGCTTTTGGCGAATATTCCACAGGTGCACGCTATCATCCGCAGTGGCAGTGATCAATGCACCTTCATTGACCAGGAACACTATTTGGAGCACGGCCGGGCCCACCCCAGAAGCTAAATTACTGGCTGTACCAGCTTGACCCGCCGTGGTCGTATTGTGGGCCCCGGGCGCTCCGCCACCGCTCGAGGAGTTATTGTTTCCACTGCCCGAGGTTGTGGTACCGGCTGCAGGAACTCCGCCAATATTTCCGGCCGGGTTGTTGCCCGAGCTTGGCGTACCAGAGGAAGCAGACGCTGCGGCAGCATTGTTGGACTCTGACAAAGGATCGTGCCTCACCTGCACATTCACGCCGGGTCTTCCTAATCTGGATATTTTGGGTAGTTAAGGAAATATTTCGGGCAAACACGACAAGTTCATCGCCTTTCAACTTTTCGGGAATATAACGCTGCTCGCCGTAGTAATAATTAAGGCTAACATTACATACAAACTTCACTAAAAGTTGTAACCTGAAAACTGGAAGCGTCCAACTACCTGTCACACTTGTGAACGGGGAATAAGTGACAAGTTTAAAAGATACGAATAGAGCTTAAGAGGATGACGATTAGTAAGCTGAAATAGAGGACGAGGAGGGATGTGAACTACGAAATGGAGAATATGTGGTGGAAGAGGAACAAATAGGGCAACTAAATTCGCCAATGAGACCAATGACTGCTTTCATTTGCCTGTCTCGCTCGCATCGCTCTAGCTCTTGTCATCCCAGAGGAATTTGTAAACGCGCACCGACTACTCGCCGATGAGCTCAGTAATGCACACAAGGCATAATCCTTTAGCAGTACTGTCATATCTGTACTACCTTGAGGGGCATTGCTGTCCCGATTACTGCAGGAATCTAGAGTTGGAAAAGACCCTTTAATCACGTCCTAACTGCGTTTATTTGGACCCACAGTTGAGCGCTCAGCTGGAAAACAGGGCAGTAGAACCATAAATTACCGCAGCCATTACTACAATTACAATGACGGGGGAAAGAAAGCTAAGAAATCACGCTACTTCGCCTTATTCTAACGCGTAGAGCTAAACACGCCCACTCCCGCTGTGAAGCTTTGAGGATACTGAGATCGAATTTTTCCTTACTGGCGATACACCAGAACAATGCCTCTTCAGTTGCTTCAGACAGTTTTAGGTCCCAACGATACAGAAGTACAATCCTATTTCGCAACATTACTGCTGAAACACAAGCTTTGGCTATTTGTCTGTTTCCTTTTCATTACTACTCTTTCCTTCCAAGAAACACATCTATCCAAGTTCCATTTCTTTCGCGCTTCGTTTCAGTCTGCCAGTCCAAGAAGAATACGTACATGACGTAAGACGTGCATTTCCACGTGAGACGATGAAATTAAACCAGGAGAATCCTTAGAAGCTTAAAGATATAAACATCAAGGCAATACTTGGTAGTCAATTTGGCATGTTTATAACTAAACACGATATTATTTCCTTATTTCTAACTTCTGCTAAACTCGTTACGTATAGCGACTTCAGTAAAATCGTGATATTGCATTATACACACGATAAACGACATACAGTGAAGTTTTTCAGAGCATCAGTTAAGTTACAGTTAAGCTCACAATTTCCACTGCTGAAATTGTGAATAATATCTCACACTGACACGTAAAGTTTTGCTAAAGCCTACCCTACTGCTTGCAGAAGCACTTTGTCCCCAACGGTACTCTCATTTCAAGCTAACTTAATACCTCCAATCATTTGGATTTCCTCATACTTGGCAAGTGCTGACAGTCAATATATAAGCCAATAAGGCAAGTGGTGACAGTACTTGGCTCAAGATTTACATCTCACCCAAATGCGTTGGTGACTACTCCCCGCTCAGGAAAATGGACTTCCCCTTTAGTACTCCAGAGAATCAGCGGTAGCCTGAGCGAAGGAAAGGATCAAAGTGTTGCTTGTCAGAGGGATACTTGGGGAGCTCTTTGACCCTCTCAGAAAAAATACAAGGTTGGTGTAATATAGCTGAGGACGTTTTCGTTCGCTTTTTCTTAGGCTGGACCTTTTTTTTAGTTCTTACTTGAGGTGTACCAGAGCGGGTCGAAACGTGAAAGCGAACGCGAAAAGGAGAAGAGCCGAACTAGGATATCGATCACTGGCGCCCAGTGAATATGCAGGCAGCAATGCGCGACTACAGGGACCTGAAAAGAACCCAAGTGACGGGCCTTGGAACCGGAAGGGTACGGATAGAGGGAAAAGGGAAGCAAAGAAAAGCAAAACGTTGATAAATGAACGTTGAAAGACAAGGGTTGCCACTGAAAAGGTGATGAAGAAATAATATAACTGCCATAAAACGAGGAAGAAGTCTTGGGAGGGGGAGAGGGAACAAGGAAAAGTGACTTCAGCCCGCTCTAGCCGGTCCCTATACGGACGCAAAGGGTCTGTTGTTGGGTTTGAGGGGAAGGACGAAGGTAATATCCCCGAGGCATGCCATGGCAACGTCAGGACGGCGGAAACTCCAACCGTTATTAATCGAAGACGCAGTGTTGTGGCAGAGTCTGTGAAAGTTCACAAAAAGAATTCCAAACCCGTCCCCTCCGTCCAATTCCATTTCCTTTTCTTCTTGGCCTTCTTGGCTTAAAGCCGACTCTTCAAGTGGTTTCGAAGCCTTGGGGCTTTGCAAAAACTTCAAGATGTAGGGATGAAAGGTTGCAGAACTGCAGCTTTGATTTATTTCTGAAACCATGGCTCTTCTAAACTTGTCTTTAAGCTATAGTCATGATCTAGGAAACTAATTAGAAGGAATTTCTGCAGCTGGCCAAATAGACTTTCAACGTGCGGTAAATCAATCTGGCGCCGACGCGAAGGTTTGCTAAACGAATTTCTTTCCACATTCCTGATCAAATATACTCAGCTTTATTTGATGTATTTTGCAAGACTTATTTGCAGGCTAATTACGGCTTTGAAATGCGTAAAATATATTTTTTAATAGAAAAAAATAGAATTAAAGATGGATTACAAGACTTATTTGTATCTATACTAAGGCAGGTTGTAGCACCACCTTGAACCATGGACGTACCCAATATTTCAAAACGAACTATAGCGTCTTCCGGGGAACGTCAACAATCAGAAAGGCGTCGCTTGTGCAAGGGCGACATAATTACGCAGCGGGATAGCATGCTGGCGAAATGGAAGAAAGGGACCGTAAGAAACACAGCGCCGTTCCTGCCTCTGAAAGTTCGTTCACGGAATCTCGACACAAGAGCTGAATAGGTGATTTACACAAGCGTTATTGTGACGACTTCTACGGGAAAAGTACGGCAATAGCAACGCTTTAAGCCGCAGAAGCTCTTTACAATCTTACGAAAAAACGTATTCACGTAAGCTTAATTACTTCTACGCAAACACAATAAAAAGACAGAAATTGGAAACTTGCCATCAGAAAATAAGACAGTTTTAATTATATCTTACAGGAAAAAAAGGGAATGAAGTAATAATTTTCCAAACTGTATTATAAGAACCTTACCCAAAAATAACGTACCGTACCCAAATCCGGAATCTATATATCGACTTATACTATTGCTGCAGAAATACACAAAGATACCCCCAGTCGGCATGGCCTTTGTTCATAGGAAATGATTCGAAAGTATAAAAAAGGAACACAAACTATACAGATTAAAAGTATAGGTTACAGTAGAGAAATTTTGATCAGAGACAAGCTTCTACGCATGGTAGAGAAATACCTTTATCTACTTGAAAATCTCATCCGAAACAGTGGATCTCTTAAGATTCCGACAGACTTTCAAGTATACAGGAAAGCTTTCCAGTTCGCTGGTACAGCTCTTGAACCAAGTCAAACCCAACGGACACGAAAACGCTTCCAAGTTTGACCCTCGAAGGGTCCAAGGGGACGGTTTCCTCCTTGCTGCACGGGTGAATACGATCATGCACAAAGGAGAAAAAAGAGAAGACTACCCAAAACGATGCTTTACTCATTAGATCATACCGAGAATTTGCCGTAGCGGCAATGATTCCGATGGAAAGTCACAATCAATTCGTTGCTGTAAGTATTCTAATGCGCCAACGATCACCGACAGGGATTTTCGCCATGTTCTAAACTCTACGAGAGAAAACTTAACGGGGCGGGGCCATTTAACAAACACAAGCACCCTCTCCAGGGGCAAAAACAAGACCTCCTTTTCATTATTGCACAAGGTTGTAGCGACTAGGAAGTGATGTAAAAATACGCCAACCTGTCTTCTAACCTCTTCTTAGAACCAAGCCGACATTTTAGAAGAAAAAATGACATGATTCGTCATACGTAGAGCTTGATGCGAAATTACCATTATCTCTCAAACCACACAAGTTAATAAGTTAAGTTTAATGGGCTGTAACTAAAATTTGGTTCGCTAAAGTGTCGGCTTGTTGCTATTCCCCTGCAGTACCTAGTTCTCATATACGTTGCTCATTCTAATAAACTTACAAATGCTCCAGAGGATGTAATACATTACATTCGTGAAACTACAACAGATACGGTGCAACAAAGAATGTCGTTACGTTTGCTTCAAAGGACCAGCACTTGTGGCCTGAACAACTATAACCGTGTTTAGCACGGCATAAAACCAATAAATGGTTGTACAAGAAAACGAATCTGTGTGAGTGAAGCTTTGACACGGGCACACAACAAGGGAATTGATCATACTTTTCTACGAAATTTGCAGCTTACAGACCTTTCTATGGGGAGTTCTGAGAGACGGGATTTGTCACGTAGACTCGAAGTTAAATTCAGAAGGAAAACGTCGAATCATGCAAATGAGCTTTATGGGCCCCCCACCAAAGGGATCTAAAATTGCTCTACGCTGGGGTTTCTTGACTGTTCAAGAAAACACGAATAGTGAATGTTTTCTGACCATCTATTTCTCATGGGCGTCTCCCTATATCATGGGAGGTCGGAGGGGCGTTGCCGTTCGCGTTCCAGCTGGTTCACAATTCAGTAACTCGGCCAGTAAATCAGATGGTCCTACAAGGTTACTTATACAATCTTTCTACACGTATACGATATAAACGATCCATTCTGTCTACTCAAAGTCTAATTAAAATCCTGCAAACTACTAAAGTTTTTAGAACTGTTTTGGAATTACAAGAAAAAGTGCATTATTGGGAAAATGTATATAACTTTCCTGTCTCGCGTGGTAGACGGGAAATCAATAGAAAGCTGGGGTTTCGACTTGAGCAGTTTTGATTACAACTTCCTAAATTGAGTAATTAGCCTTTAACTCGACAGAGACCGGTATTACATCAAAGAGTCAAGACTGAGCTTGGATAGTGACCCGAGGATAGCTCATCCATCACGACGCCGAACAGACGTGTGACCCCCAATGACTTCTTAATGGACGAGGTCTTAGTTCATCCCGAACACCGTGTAAAACTTGCTGGGATAAAATAAAAACTGACTCTTTCTGCGAGCAACCTACTACCAATCAATGTCTTGCTTGTCCGTTCCAGCAACATTCACCCAGTTCTCCCCCACGGCCTTCATAAAGGGCTTATTAAAAGCGCTTGTTAACTTTACCGACTCACTATGGTACCCAGCAGTCTAATGACTTCGTATTACTGTACAGTACATAGACTAGGGTCACCTCCCACCCCGACGGAAAGTGCAGGGTTCAGTTTGTCGACTTGACTTTAATTGCCCCCTGTGTGCATGTACCGTACAGGTAATTAATTAAAAAAAGATGGAGGGTATCGACGTATCATAGTACGACATGTCAAGACGTCCGGAGTGCTCACAAAAAAAAAAGTTCAATTATCCATCCAACCTACAACACTATAACTGGTAATTTGACGCCAATCAAAGTATCGAAATCAAAACACAATCCTTTTACTCGTCGTTCTTCGGAAATAAAAGAAAACCAAAAGGATTCTAAGATTCCTAACAATTTGACTCTTTGGAAAACGCAGTTGGCGTCACTCTCCTGACATGACGAGAGGAAAGCAATATTCTCTTGTACATACATCATCGAAAGCTGATTTTCCTTACAAAAAAAATATTGCTGTCATTTTTTTAAATACTTCGCAAGAAAATATCTCTAGTCTTTTTGCAATTACTATTTTTTATGAATTATTTTTTATTACTCTACAATCACGTCAATACGTTTATTTAAGAGATGGCTTTCAACTTATAATCCAGTGAGATTCAAAAAACGAAAAACAGGAAAGTTTTTAGGATTTTTTTTATTTTTGTAAATTTGACAGCTTTGTCATCATCCTTGCAAATGGTGGAAAGAATGTAAGGTCAAATGGGCCGAACGTCATAAAAGAGAATTTTCTTTATTACTTCTATTCTATTTTTGCTCTAGACTTTACGAAAATGGAAGGAATAAAAGAAAAGTCATCAAGACCTCCAAAAGCTCTCAGAAATATGGACGCCCCAATCTGAAAGACGTAGGACAGGCTAAACACAAGCAAAAGCTCTCCGGAATCCGTCACAAGAGGCTTCACCCTAGCTTGGTCCACTCGCGTTAAATTAATTATGCACTTGATCAGTGGAAACACATTTGTCAGTTAAGGCAGCGAACTATGGCTTGTTAAGCAGCTACCAAGCCTGCCAAGTTGTTATCTAAGCTATCCCTTTCAGTGACGATATAATCCTACTTGAATGGAACATCCATCGCCATATTCCCTTTCACTTCACTGGCCATGAAAAAGGTGGGAAAATGAAGCTTATTTCGCCTTCAAAGAGACAAAAAGCTGTTCTATCTCAAGAAATAAATATTAACTTTTGGCTTCTTCCTGTAAATGCTCCGGGACTGTTCAAGCACGCGAAGCAACCTCACAGATGTACTAGCATACCACAAGAAAAGATGTGTGCTGCCTTCTGCACTTTTATTTCTTCTACGAAATCTTAAATCCCCGGTGAGTTATTACTGCTGAGCACCTCAATATCTTTGCCAAGCTTCTTGACCCAGATAGCTGCAGCCTGAAGTAATCAACTGAAAGTATCGCAGCAAGTAATCACATTCGTGGACTCGTAAAAAATCATAAAAAAGGGACAAACCATACATTACGGAGCTCGCATTACGAGAGCTCAGCCTTGATTCTCAACGTCGCACTCGGCGTCGCTAATTTGTCTTCAGGTGTAATTACAAGTAATTAATCCTGTTACCAGCGTGGTGGCTTTCATTTAGCAAGAAACTACTAGTATTAGATCTTACTTGTCCCATAATTTTTAGTACCGTTTTCCTAGCCACAACCGGGGGAAAAGGCACAGGAAACGTGACAGGAACCGCACCAAAAAAATAATTTTAAAAAAACTTATTGCTTCGTTAGTGCGACTGTGATGTGCATCTAATAATACAGCCACAAATGAAAGCCTACACGTGCGATAAAAAAAAATTCCAAGCTGAAGCTGAAATGAACTTGAAGAATATACAGAACTTGAAATTGCAGAAGGCTCCCACGCCACGAATATATGGCTTGGGTTGGACGCAATGAAAATATTCAAGTAAAACAGCAAACAGCAATGGCTGAAAGGCAAGAGATTTTGGAAATTGCCAAGAACCATCTGTCATTTTCAGCATAAAGATAAAGTACTCTAAAGTTATGCCTCAGCTGCGCTATCATTCGTTAAAATCCCTAAATCCGCTAAATAGATAGATAAATCTTAAGTTTGTGTGGTGTTTTTCAGGGCAGCTTTGTATAATGGGGCCTTTTAGAAGTTGAATGATTTGAAGAGAGCGAGGAAACGAAGGGAACGAATCTACACGTTTTAAGCACCCAAACTCCTCTATTTAGGCGTTTGAAAAACTTTTTTGGGGTTAAAAAATAAAATTGAATTGTATATAACTAAACCAGGATTATTGATCTTCGATAGACACGAAGCCACCTGCTATCTTTCCTTCCGAAACAACATCCCCACGCCGAGTGAGCTTTCCTCTTCAACTCGAAGCTTGTGAAAAGAGTGCAGTTTGTATTGGCAATACTAGAAAAACTTCTAGTCCTCCACTTTCAAGGACCTTCTGGTCTTCAGAAACAGGCAAATTCTGCACAGCTGGCATTTTAAAGCTTTTTTAGCTCGGACAATCCTAACCTTTGAGGGGGAAACATGGACTTATTATTAAACTGGATTATTAAACACGCCAATGTTTATCTCGTAATAAAACAATGCACATTCCTATCTACGCCTGTATCTCTGAGACGAGCCACATGTTCACTACCTTGGTCCAATATATATTGCAAATGTTCGTGAGCATTCCTCAATTAATAATACATTTTGTGTGTTTAATAAAGAAAATTGTGGATACTATTAAAAACATTGAAACCCTTTCGGAATATTGAGGCAAAATGTCAGCTTGACTAAACTTGTAAATAAAATCGGATTTTTCCCAAGTTTTACGTTGTATAAGTACAAAAGTTGGAAAATAAAAATTAGGTATTTTTCTTACATGGCAAGTTTTCGACGATCTGGAATAATGATCAACACTTCCGACTATTTTCAATCCTGCTTTAAATGTGGAAAGTGTAGAACTTATCACTACTAATGGTTCCCTTCCAAGAGAAGTCCGTTCGCTATCTATACGCCAAATAGATCGATTGGTTTACGATCATCACGAACTTGGCTTCACCGCACGTCGAGAAGTAGGGAAAATACCGAACGTTTTAACTTGTGACAGCTTTCGAACGTTCGAGAAAAAGAGTGACTACTCTACATGTGCTTGGAAATAAGCTTCTCTTTTATTCGAAAGCTTAACGTTACTTCTGTCGAAGTAACGCAACTTTCAGCGTGCGTAGAAGTGAAAACGGTCATTATATATCAATCCCGTTATTACGTGAGCGCTCCAAGTACAGCAGTGTGTGGCTCTAAGTGTATTATACATGGGAATTATGCTCCTACAATCAAAGTGCCACTTCGCCAGTTAGCGCGTAAAAAAAACTTTCACTGTTGCCAACAATGAAGCGGTGACGGGCGAAGGGTCAAAGTCGCACTCTGATTGGACGAGTATGTTTCCCCTTTACGCTTCTAGCTGGACTCTATTGTACAATTAGCTCATTTCGAACAATGGTTTAGTAACGCTAAGCGCGTAAGGAATTCGAATAATCCGGAATCGCGCTTCCAAACATCCCTCCACAATGGCACAAGGGAAACATGTTGCCCTCACTCTTACAAACAGAGCAACGGTAAACTAATGAACCAAAGCCAGTAATGGAAATGCTTTCTCTATTTGACCTATCCAGTATTTCAACCAATCCCTTGACTCTTTTGTGCTGCACATAAAGACTGTTATTCAACTAGCAATTCCAGTCTGGGAAAGGAATTTGGTTATAGGGGCAATTATTGAAGTTCCGGGAACTTATCTTGAACGAGACTTAACTTTTCATTAGAGAACAAGACTACCAAGACAAAGGTTACACTACTGAGAACTAAGCTAGACGCTTTTTTCCATTAACCAATAACAGTCTTGCGCCAATTTAACTCACTATTGTCTACCTCGAATATGTGATTCAATTTAAAGCACAAAAGACGACTTGCTAGCTGATGAATTCTACCTGAATTCGTAGCTAGATTAATTTCGTCTACTTCTAATTTAATTACATGGCACTGCAGAAAGTATTTAGCTCTTTTAACAGATTCCGACAGTCCTATAGAAATAAAACCTTACAAAAAGATCAATAAAAGAAAGTAGGGTTATTAGCCTCCAATTTTTAGACCTCATTACTCGACTACGTAATCTACCTAAGCAATTACGTGCTTCAACAGAAAATTGCCAGCTTTTGCCTCCTCTGCCGAAGTGAATACCGCATTACATATGCATTTCCTTGGTGATAGCCAGCAAAAGAGCCCTGACCTGGACTTGAAGCAGAAAATTTCAAAAGTTTTTCATGTAAGCTACTTTTCTCGCTTATTTTGCTTTGCTCCTCTTCATGCGGTCCAAATTGCGTCACGTGAAACCAACTGAAAAGCGAAAAATTCGTTTCAAATCAATCATCATAATCTGAAACATGAATCCTGACGATTTTTTACGTCTTAGCTCTTTTTCCTTGAACGAATAATGACAATAAGAATAACTATAACACAGTATCGGAACACATACTACTCCCAGTATACATCCTAGGTATTAGAAATAATTTGCATGCTATTGAATGAGGCTTGACGATCAATGGCATGATAAATAGCACATCGAAAGATCCAGATCGTTGACAAAATCTTTCAAGCGTATAATTAGGAAAATAGACAGACTTAGACCACGAAGGAAGGGCCATAAGACAGCACTTAATATGTAAAACAACGTTGAATGCTGAATTTTAATACCCTTTTTCTTCCGGCTGAGTTTCTTTAACAAGCTAGAATTTGAAACGAAAATACCCTCTTTTCCCTGCAAAAGGCAAGGCAAAAGGTAAGTAAGTGTGACGTAAAAGGATACATTCTAAGCGCTCCAGTTTTGGTTCCAATAGCTAGAAGACGTTGGATGGGATCATACGCGAATGCCGTGGGTTGGTGCGGGAATCCATGCCGAGCAGTCTGCAAAAAAACAAACAAAAAGTGGAACGCTATTATTAATTTCATATCCAGGCTTTCGTCATCAGACTAAACAAGTTTCATCCTTTTAACCAACACACATATGCTTATGGTTAGGCAAATTGATCCTTGATTGATAGTTCAGGAGTGCGGGTAGTATGTGTTACGAGCTTGATAACTTTTTGTTACGCATGCATGATAACCGATGGTTTCCTCGACCCCTCTAATCCCACATCCGACTGCTGAAAACCATGCTCGAATTCTTAAAAACAACTTGGATTTTGAAGCAAAAACGGAAAATGGCAGTCTAAGACTGCCCACATGATACTAAAATGTTGATTGGTTTCTTTGTCGGAACGTTAGGCAAAGGAAATCCAAACTTGAATGAAAAGCCATAGCAACGCCCCCATAAAAAAATGGAGCAAAAATCCTGACAGCTTCAAGTGATCCGTAGTAGTTTGCTTACTCTTGTCAATAAGAAGGTAAACAACAACCATGGTAACAAGCAGCGTAAGCCAAGCCACAACATGTCTATGACGTCACAATCATGAGTACACATGCGAATAATTTTTCGACGGCTATTTGAAATAATTTCGAACAACGTTCATCGTTCTTAGAGTAGTGTAGACTGCCAGTATCCATCGAAGCCTCGACATGCGAATTTGGTGGATACTGCTCTTTAGTGACAGTCAGGGACACTGCACTTTGCTAAGATAAAATGGTAAACGGGAAATAAAAAAAAGAAGGCCAAAAAAGCATGTTCCCGCTAATGAACAAGCCCGACATTTCGCAACACAGAGAGAGACCTAGTAAATGAGGAGAAATGAGTTTAGGCGATAAGATCAATAACGCCTAGCTACAACACTCACACCATCAACACTATAGATCCCATATACGCACCAAACCGATTCCTTCTGCCCTTCTCCATTCTCATGTCAACATGCAGAAAGAGCAAGTGAGAGAGAGCTACCTTGACCTTGTCCCTTTTTCTCCTTTCGTACTCTATAAATAATCAGTTGGGTCCCTAAAAGCTACCTCAAACTCGCTCCTGGTTTACTGCACCTTTTTATCGATGTTCACACACACAAAGCGATGTGCCCGATTATTTAGAACCCGGCGTGTGTTCGAAACCACCACGAAAACACCACCGCCAGGAATCAATAATGTCGGTCATGTTCCACATGTGTTATTCCGGAGGGATACAAGGATAACTCTTGTTCATCCCAAACCCACTTAACTCAAGTTTTTGTTCCCCAAAAACTGATGCAAGAGCCTTTCAACATGCTTCTAATACTTCATATTTTCGCCTCAAGCACTTTTTATGTATATAAGCAAACAATACACACGATTTTCGACCGTCATCAGTAAAGCGACACGGGAAAAACGGGTCTAGTAAAAAAAACTAGGTTGCATTTCCCATGATTTTCATGCGATTCGTTGTGCGTGACACTAACTTCCATCCTTGAAAGCTCCTAGCACAGTTTGAAAGGTAGCCCACAATATATAGGTAGCCTTTGAGTGTTTCTTGTACTGTAACTGCAATTTTACCTTTAATGAGTGCACTACCTCGTTCCCGTGTCTTATAGTGTCTTTGATTCGGAAGTAACGGAGCATACTGGAGTTGGCAAACGAACGATATTACTGCTTTTAATGAAGCCACTTCCTAATTTCCCATCCATTACCCAAACCTGCCTCCCCTTGTCGCACTACCTGGCTTCCTCTCCTCACTTCTCTTGGCTCTCTTTGGGGCTATAGTCGAAATAGCTTTTCAAAAGCTAAGCTAATGTAATAAGAACTTGGGGAGAAAACCCAAGGTATATATTATTTTATTTTGAGCGCACCCAAAAAGAAATGAAGATGCCGAGTCTCCCAGCCTCTGCTAGGTTTTTATCTGTATCTCCTCTCTTTTCCCTCTCGTCTTTTTATTTCACAACGGTTAGTTTCCAAGTAAAAGCAGGAAGATTAACAACACAGAAGGGAGGAAACGTAGGTTTGCTCGCAAACTTGGCTAAGATGAGAAAACTGGGATGAAAGCAGGAGGGTGAGCCGTTTCAAACGAGACTTTTTAACGCAAGGGTTTAGAATTTCCCAGCAATTGAAGATGGAATGTGGAAATAAATGAAAAAATGATAAGAAATGAATGTGATGCTTTAAAAAATGAGATGAGAGCATGAAATGCCTGCGGAAGGAAACTATTGCTGGAGGATGGAGTACAAATACCAATTCATCAGGTCACGAAGATGGAATGGATGGAACGATCAAAGTGGCATAAAACGTAAGTAGCACGTTGGGGTTAATAAATAGGCAGCATGCGAGGTTTTCTGGAAGAAGGCGTGTCATAATCGATAAGCCCTGTTTAATGGTTAATTATCAGCCTTGCATGCACCAAGGCGCTCCCCTTTTTTCCTTTCAATCAAAAATTCAGTAATGTGCAAAATTTTACAATTTTTTTTAACGTTTAATACTCAAATATTGACGGGATATGGATATAAGTATAAAAAGTTTTTCTTACTCGGGCCACTTGAAAGAGTTCTGCTTTGAGAGTTTCAATAAGTTCAGGCTCAACTTTGGAAGGCTGACTGACAGATGATCGGAAGCCGTCCAAAACACCTTTGAAAGTGAACTTCTTCATTGTGACTTTCTTTGGGCTGTGTAACTCGAGGTGCGGCAGGAGGATGAGAGCCTTGTCATTCCTTGAGTTGAGCACAACAGCTGGAGGCTACCCAAATGTTCCTTTCAAAAGAGAATAACAAAAAAAGTTCGATGCTCTGGAATCCAATAGTCAAAGAGTTTTTTAAACTCCACGAAAGTCCCGAATCTGGATGGCAAGCGGGGAAGTATACTTTTTTTGGGGTGTCATGTGTCCAGACACGCCCCCTGGATTTCGCATTGATTTGGCTGTCATAGTAAGGAAAGGTTTTCAGTTGTTTGTTGGACCACTTCCACACTTGAAAACTCGGGCGTTTTTTAATTCCACTAATAAATATAACGCAAAATATGGAATATTTTCTTCTTGGAGAACTTGGGCTAGGAAGTGTTTTCTAAATGGTTGCCATGAGCACTACTATACTGATAGAGAAAAATTTGGAGGAGAGAAGACAATACGCGTCTGGTGTTACCCCCAAACTTGCGAGGAACAAAAGAGACAATTACCCAGAGCGGGCACGGACAACGTTCGTTTTATTTTGTTCTTAAACCGTCAATGTCACGGACAGAGCCACGCACTTGGGTCCAAGTCATGCAGTGCAAGCTGCAACAACAAAACTGTTCCTATATTATATAGTCTGTCAGTGAGCACTGGGAAAGCCAGGCAAAGGCCTGGTTGCGAACAGTAACATTATCGAACCGCTCGGTCGTCTACTGCATTTGCATGACGTCGCCGGTGTGGCAGGCGTCGAGAAATTCACGATAAACTTACACCCATAGAGCACGACACGACGCGATGTGACACAGGAGAAGAGGAACGAAGACAACCAAACCGTGGGATGCAATGGCAGGCCGTGGCAGGCGCACCCACTTCCGCTTGTCGCCGCTGCAGCGCGTGCGTAAACAGCTTCAGGGTATAATGTCAAAACAAATATTCAAGAGCGGGATTATTTTTACGAGGATATGGCTTACTGTGTAAAAGTTGACAGAAGTTAGGCTACGACACGACAGAGACTGATGAATAGGAATGAAGAGGCATTTGAAAATCACTGAAATACAGGATAACATAGGAAACATAGGACAGCAGGATTCTATTACGCCGCACAGTATGGTAACTTCGAACAGCGAAAACTGCTGTTGCAACGTTGCTAATTTTTGACTGTTCTGAATGGCTTTAAAATTTATGGTTTAGCATGAAACAGGCTTTAGTGCCAAGGTGAATGGCACAGGTAGCTTAGTTTTATTACTGTTAACAAGCATTGACATGTCAAGCTTGCTGTAAGTGGTAGGTCAAGTAATGATGGAGAAGTACAACAATATAGTGGTACCACAATCTAAACTGCCTAACCCGTAAATCAGCATACAAGGGAACACTAACTTAGTTTAAATTTAAAAGTTTAATTCTTTTTTTCCCACATATTCTACAGCAAATCCTTTGATATTTTATAGGCGTATATATGCATCGCGGTTATATGTTTTATCGTGTTTTTATCATGATGCATGTCATATCGTCATGAAGTTAGCAATTTCGTGATAAATAAACACAATAAGTTCTAATAAGTTTATAACTGTAAATATTAAGTATTGTACCTATAACGCCTGAACTATTTCAGGAAGTTTGAAGAATGGTCACAGAAACCGTGGCACCAGAGTTCCCATATAAAATGTTCCGCTTCCGCCACTTTGCGTGGCAATAGCACCACGTTTTCAGCCTAACAATTAATCATAACAAAACACCAGAAACGTGGTTGGAGTCATAACAAATATTTTTTTTTATTTTCCCTCCGGCTTGGTAATTTATTCGAAGAAAAGCTTAGTTTAAAGAAAAGTTTTGTCCTTCCTCAAGCAATTCAAGAGTCACCTCATTGGAAGTGACATTTATTCGGGAAATCCCAACAGCTGCTTGGAGTTACTGCCGCTTTGTATTGCATATTAAACCACTGTGCTGGACGTTTTCGGGACACATTCGAGAATGTAAGCCTATTCTATCAAATAACAGCTATTATTTAGCGTCTCTCTTTTGTAGGAACAAAGTTGGGACAGTGGTTGTTTTGGGAGGAGGGATTAGCGGTTTGGCTGCTGCTTACAAATTGACGAAGATGTCCCCAGCCCCTTCCAAAATCCTTCTTTTGGAAGCCTCAAGTCGCTTAGGAGGCTGGGTACACAGTACTCGGCACCCGGATGGTATCGTTTATGAATGTGGTCCGCGAACGATCAGGCCAGCAGGTGAATCAGGAGCTACAACGCTTAGTTTAGTAGAAGACCTTGGCCTTCAAGATCAGGTAATAACTTCACCAAACTCTCATAAGCATGCTTACAATAACGAGTTGTTTAAAAGTGTCTTGTAGGTCTTAAATATCAAATCTGGCCACCCTACCACAATGAATCGACTCATTTACGTTGGCGGCAAGCTGCATCCTTTGCCCACTAATATGCGAGCCGTTTTCAAGACAGTTGCTCCCTTTCAGGCTCCATTGATTTCAGCCGTTTTCCGTGATCTAATAACTAAACGGAGTCCGGAGGTAGACGAGAGCATGTATTCCTTCGTGGAGCGTCGCTTAGGGAAAGATTTGGCCGAATTTGCCATCGACCCTTTGGTTCGAGGTGTTTGTGCGGGCGACGCTCGCGAAATCAGCGTCAACTTTCTCCTGAAAAGTCTCAAAGACGCAGAGCAGAAACATGGAAGCGTCACTTGGGGTTTAATACGCCAAGCTCTCAAGCCCAAAGATAAAGTAACGAAGAATAATTCTTCTTTCTTGCTTCCCCAAACTAAGATTCTAAGAAACTAAGATATATTTGTCTTCATTTGAAATGATAGACTAGCGTAAGTGCTCCAGAAAGCGTCTTAGCCAAAGAAGCTAAAAGTCAACGCTGGGCAGTGTGGAGCCTCCAAGGCGGTCTACAAACATTACCGGACACTCTGGCCCACAAACTTTCCGAGGACGGCGTTGAACTTTACACTGAATCTCCGTGTAGTGGAATAGAATTTAGAAATGGCGGACAGGAGGCGGTTGTGCAGGTCGGAAACCAAGAAATAATGGCCTCACAAGTCGTCAGCACTGTACCGGCTGCCAAGTTAGCCAGTTTGTTGGCACCGCAACATCCCGTTTTAGCAAAAAGTTTGGGATCTATCCCGTCCGTTACCGTGGGACTAGTCAACCTGGAATGGGATGGACCCAGATTGCAACAAGAAGCTTTCGGCTTTTTGGTCCCATCAACCCAGAAATTACCTGTACTGGGTATTGTTTATGACTCCTGCAGCTTCCCCCAAGATAACAAAACTATCTTGACGGTTATGATGGGAGGGAAATGGTTTCACGAGCTCTTTGGGCCCAATCCTGAACCCGAACAACTCCTTAAAATTGCCCTGCAACAAGTACTGTTACTAATTATTACCATTATTTAGTTACCATTTTATATGTGTTATTCCAGATTGAGTCGGTGTTGGGCATTAAAGATGCGCCTGTCCGAAGCCAGGTATCAATATTGGAAAACTGCATTCCTCAGTACGTTATAGGGCATTTAGAGCGCGTGAAACAAAGTCGCCAATACATTGCAGAACATCGGTTAAACCTTCACTTAGCTGGAGCGTCATATGATGGTCCGTCGGTCAACGACTGCATTCATTATGCGTACAAAGCTGTAGAGAAGATGTACGGTCAAAAATAAGGAAAGGAAAAGATCATTTTTAAAATACAAACGGGCATAGCTTTTGTAATTGCTTTGGGGGGAACTGTGGACGCTTAGAAAAAAATGCATTTGATTTTTGGAAAAAAATAAGACTGGTTTGATTCTAAAGTATGTTTAACCAATCCGTTGGAACATTGAATATGTTCTCGTCAAAATACTGGCCGTTTAATAAACACAACAAAACAACGAAAACGACCTAGTCGACAGTTGCCAAATTCACTGACTTAAGAACCGTAGATTTATCACAAGAACCAACTTATCTCCGGACTAAATTCTGTTAAAACAAAATAAAAACAAACTTGTGAGTTCCTACTAACTGAAGGCACCATAACCTGATAACCCAGCAATAAAAACTACGCACCCCACAAATTATTTGTTCGGTTCGTCGTAAACCTGCGGAAGAAACACAATCGTTTAGTAAAGTGACATATTTTAAGATTCCTATTACTTTAACAAAGGGATGAGCTACTAAAATGTTAGCAGCATCGCGTAGTCGAGGGTCGTGTTGGAAACAACGCGACAGAAAATCGTGTCCTTCCGCTGACAAATCTCCAGGAATTGGTGGAGATTGCCCCATACCCACACGGAACATAATGGCATAATTGGACTCGTATTCATACCAAGGGCGCTGAAAAAGAACACAATGTACATTATATAAACATAAACATGGCATATAAACAATACTTATATGGCATATAAACAATATATAAACAAAAACATGGCATATAAACAATGAATCATTATAATTTTAGATTTACTTTGCCGGAAGCCATTTCGACTACTACGCATCCCAAAGACCAAATATCTGCAGCCCGCCCGTGTCCTTCACTCATGGTCTTCGTAAAAACTTCGGGAGCCATGTATGCTGCAAAGAGATAGTTTAAGAAACAATATTAATATAAATTAAAGTAAAATACTTAGTACAAATTAACATACCTTGTGTTCCCACTAATCCTTTTAATTCTCCCACCATGGTAGTATGGGTTTTGATCTTGACTGCGCATCCAAAATCTCCCAACTTGAGCGAATTCCCTTCGTCGGTCAAGAAAATGTTCGCACCTAATGTACCAAATATGAATTAGACATTTCGAAAGAAACAAAAATAATCTACTTTTAATGTCACGATGAACAATGCCATTTTCGTGCAAAACTTCCACAGCTTCCAGGAGTTGCCTCGTGTAACGTCGGATCAATTCTTCGGGCAAACCAGACTCGGTTGAAGAAACCAGATATTCCAGGGTACCTTCTGCGCAATACTCCATAAAAATGAGCATCTCCTCCTACAAAAAGGCCGCAGTTTCAAATAAACGTGTGAGCTTGACAGCATGGAAAAGGGACACAAAGTAGTATAAATGTACTCACGCGATGTACTTCCACGCCATAGTGCCGCACCAGGTGCTTATGGTGGATACCCTCAAAGATCCGCAATTCGTCGGCCACACTACGAATGGCCCGGTGGTCGTTGGGGAGCAAAGCCACCTCTTTCATCGCCATCAATTCGCCCGTTTTGTTGTTAATGGCCACATAAACTTTTCCAAATCTGCCTTGTCCTGCAAAGAATCAACATATTCTTATTTACAAACTAAGTTGCATACAAGTAATCATGACAAGTCCCATAGTACTGATGAAAGGCTTGGTACATACCATGTCAAAATGTATCAAATAATTTTTTATTTCCTTTTTGGAACACTTGCGCATAATTTAGTTTCCGTATAATAGAACCTGTATTAACATGACGCTACAGGTGTTCTGTTCCATTGCTCCACAAACCTATTGTGACAGGAGCTGGGGTTCTATCCCCATTTTCAACTAAGTTTTAGATTACGAATAACACGTCCCAGTCAGGTTGCATGCTCCGATCGCTCTACTCTTTCCGTGAGATAAGTTAACCATAATGTGGAAATGTGGAAGACACCGCCAAGCTTTGCAAATGTTTGCATTAATCTCTAGTATGTTATTCGCTGTATACGTACTATGGGGCATGATTGGTGGGTGGACTAAGGAATGCACAATAGGTAACTTTGTCAAATTTAGTCATGTTAAACTAAAACAAAAATAATATAATTAATTTCCCCTTCACGAATGTGACTAATTAACGACACAACTCTTTATTATATGTAATTACAGCGTAACTTTTTCCTATTCGTTAGACTATGTAAACAATGGTAAAGTTTTCCAGACGAGCGATTGCGTGGTGGGAATTATTCGGAAGGATTACGTAATAGTTCCCAAGTCTATCGTGGCACCAAGTAAAAAGCTTACTGAAGCCCGGAATCCCATTACTCAGAAAGTTCTATCCTTCCTTGACCATAAGGTATTTATAGCTAACACATTTTGTCAACGCTTAGCGTTAGTTAGTGTGCTCACTTATGTGTGTTGCTTAGCATCATTGGTTAGTTTACAATAGTATTATAGGTAACGATTAAAACCCCACCATAAAATAATACGTGTGAATGCACCCTTTTCCGACGCATCTTTTTCCTTATGAGCCAGACTTCACACGTGGAATCTGGATTGTTTTCCGAGTCAGAATACCCAGTTTTGCCATTAGGATCTTCTTACAACTTAGGGTACACACTGTAACACGTACTGCACACACAGAAGCGTCTTTTTAAGTTAAGACTGAACGTAATAGTAAGCTTTGGAAATTGCTAAGATGTTTTAAAATTCGAAACTTTCTTTTCCATGTCCTGAGAAACTTGACATACTGTCTAAAAATCTAATGGCAGGCTTTTTTTTAACTCCATTTTAGGTGGATGGATTTTACGTAGAATATCCTTATGCGGGCGAAGGAGACTCTTCAACTACCCATGAACTCGGAGGATTCAATTGGAAAGGTATCATAATCGAGCCTAGCGCCGATCAAGTTAAAAAACTAGACAACGCCAACCGGAATGCGCACATCGTACCCGCGTGTTTAAGTTTGCACAAGTATCCCATGGTGGTAAGCATTACAATTTATTATTACAGTCCCTCAGACTCAATTTGTAATACTTTCAGCATCACCACCACGCAACCACAAGTCAGAATCGAATGAAACGAGACGCTCACAGCCATGATCATGGAGCAATGGCTCAACCTGCAGTCAACATTGATCACCTAACTCCTGCCGGCGTTCAATGTTTCCCCTTATTTTCGATACTATTAGCATTAGAGCACACTACTGTCGAATATCTAAGCCTCAAGATTGATAAACCCGAAGCCATAGCTCCCTTGCTAAGTACAATACCCTGGTTCGCGCTCAATATCAAGGCGAGTTTAAAACTTCTTCCGAATAAAGGACTATGATGTTATTTGCATTTATATAACTTCTTTACCAATTTTTATATTACAAAAAAATCTTTTTACAGGTAGTAGCGATTGAATACCCAGCTAATGCCGACACAAAATCTAGCAGTAGCTCTATCCAAGAAGCTAATTATCAAGTTCAAAGCGTGATGGGCAATGTATACATATATGTCCGGAAAGACTAAAAGATTCGTTTTAGCGGGTCGTACGAACTGTTTTGGACTGCTATGAACGTTGTATACTCATCTTGTAAACCGTACTACCATATGGTGAAATACAGTTTTTGAGAAGGGGACGAAAGATGGAAACTCTCCTTAGCTTCTGTGTTTCTAGTTAGGTTGCACGATAACCTTTGATCTTTGCCGAACGTGAGCGTTTTCTCAGTAGACCAGAGCTTGTCTTCGGCTGGACGGCTATATTTGCGTTTGTTAAACCAGGACCGAAAAAGGGTGTGTTATGTGAACCAAGGGAACCGAGCTACATAAAGCCAAGCCATGGCTTTGATGTGGCTGCTCCGGGTGCTGCTGCTCTGTTTGTTTTGTCTAATCCAATATCCCGTTTCAGTATGGAATCTTCCCAGTGATCAACCTGCCGGTTTAATCAAACCTCGCAGCAAAGGTGAGAAGTTTCTAACAAAATCTTGCGGTCTAATCCACTTTAAACAATCCAAACTATTCTGTCTCGAATCAATTAAAACGACATTTCTGACCAAGTATACCCCACGTGCGACAACTTCCCAGAATTTAAACTATACATTTCCTAGAAAAGAAACGAGAGCATAAAGCTGAAATTCCAAAGTTGAAACCTAATATTCACCATTTTTTCTTTACGGTTTGTTTAATCTTTCAAGAGACGCCTAATGCCACATTCTTCACGGAAATCGAAACTGAACCTGGCCTAGCATGGCCCAAAATCACCGTCACTCACACAGTAACCTCTAACTTGACTAAAATCGTGAATTTAGTACTTGTAGTAAGACATGTTATAGTACATTACGCATTATGTACACGTTTAGGGAAACCACGCTAGCCAGGTCGGTTCTGCTAGCAACAACAATGTTGCAGAAGAACCGAATTCTTCCGGTGGAAGACTATTTACTAGTTTACAGCGAATCCAAGACCGTTTAACCTCAATGGAATCTATCGAACAACAAATGTTACGGAAACTCGAAAGCTTCGACTACAGGTAATCCCCTTTTCCCTCGTCATTTGCATTCTTCATACAGGATATCGATAAATCCTTTCAATTAAAATACTGATGTTCAATTTGATATCGAGTACTAATTTTCAATGAATACAGAGTAACTCGCCTTGAAGTTCAAGTCCAAGAGAAATCCGAAGGTTTCAGAGCCGGCGGTTTAGAACTGCAACGCAAACTTGCAAACGTGGAAACCGAGTTAGGTCGAATGGAAACTCTGATGGATATAGTCCGCGAAGAAACAACTGGTACTCGAGCAACTGTCACAGAACTCAAACACTTGATTGCTAACTTGCCTCTAGCGTCTCCAAGCCGAGGTATAGAAAATTAAAAAAGAAAAAAAATCTTGTCACTCACATCAACTTCATCTAACGATTTTGCGTAGACGTGACCGAATCAGACAGCTCAAGCAACAAAATGCAAGTTATCCTGGCTGGACTCAACAGCGTGCGTTCCATCGCTGGAACCCTCAAAGATGACTTAGCAAGAGTGCAAAAGAATATAACTTCGTTAGCCAATATTACCAAGTACATTACCTACAGACTCTGGACGATTTATACCAAAATACTCATCTACTTGAAAACTTGTCTTTTAGGATTATAGAATTACAATCCTCAGAATGCAGTAGCAAACAAGACCTACGCAAAAGCATGATCGATCTCAAAAGTGCGACTCAAACGCCATCTAGTTCTTGGCGAAGTTTGCCCATTTACTTAAGTCAAGGTCCAAATACGGCGCCCAATGCGCAAAGTAAACTAACTTTGCTGTAAAAGTTAGTTCACCTTCAAAATGTATTCTCTAATTCAGAAGCCCCAGCCTTGCCCCGAGATTGCAAAGAAGCTTTAAACCGAGGAGCTAAATTATCGGGTGTTCAACGAATCCAACCTGCGTTTTCAGACACGCCCTTATTCGTGTATTGCGAGATGGAAACACAAGGCGGAGGCTGGACGGTATGGGAAACGAAAAAAAAAACTATTTGTTTTGAATTTAAAGAATTGAAATCGTTTTTTAGGTTATCCAAAATCGATTTGAAGGGGCTGTGAATTTCCTCCGGAATTGGGACGATTACAAGAACGGATTTGGCAACATTGCCACGGAATTTTGGTTGGGTTTGGAAAAGACTTACATGCTGACCAACCAAGCTGTTAAGTTTCGTTTAAATTTCCAAAAAAAACAACAGTATTCTAACTTTGAAAATCTGGTTTATAGGTTTGCGAGTTGCTCATTGAAGTCACCGACTTTGACCTGAATACAGCCACAGCCGCTTACGAAGCTTTTGCTATTGGTTCGGAAGTTGACGGCTACGATTTACGGTTACTGGGCGTGTACGAAGGTGATGCGGGTGACTCTTTGTCATACCACGCATCCATGAAGTTCTCAACCGCAGATGCAGATCAAGACGACTGGCCGGATGGCAATTGCGCACGAGATCATACTGGAGGGTGGTGGTACCGTGGATGCGATACCAGGTAATTTCTATTTTCAAGCTTTTCGTCTCAATGCACTTTTGACTGCATTGCCCGGCGTCAATCAAAGATGTTTTCATTTATACACGTAAAAGAAAAATTCAGTAGAATGAATTGAATTACTTTCGAAACTTTCAGTAACCTCAACGGTCAATACTTGAATGGCAATGTACCAGCTGCGTACGAGTACAAGGGCATGTACTGGTATGACTACCACGGACCTTCCTACTCGCTAATGAAGTCGCGAATGCTCATCAGACCTGTGGCCAACGCCTATTTAAAGCCTCCTATGATCCGACCTGCCAATTCTACCACCGCCGCTGGTGGCAACAAAGACAAACAGGGCAAAGATAGGAACAGAAAGAAGGAGCTACGAAAGAACGAAGAAGAACCGGTCCCGGTTTAATTCGGAATCTTCGATTCTGGTTCCAAATCTGCGTCGACTGCAAAACCTAGCTGACACTTTCCTGCTTGGATGCTTTTTGCTTAAAAATTTTGTACGCAGGCGCAATCGTAATAACAAAAATAAAACTACACATGTCAATTGGATGTACGACAATTTTGCTTTGACTTACCAATTTTGACGCCTCGTTGCCATGAAAAGGTAACACTGCGAGATCGAATGTGACGCCGAATTCCAGGTTGATGAGTTTCGTGTCCCAGTAAACCCATGGCGGACAATTTAGACTGTCGTTTATGCTCCAAGCGAGACACACCTTGCTGGACGCGTTCTGACCAAGATGTGCTTCTCTCAAACGCTGTAAAACGATAATTTTTTAGTTACGTTTTCAAATCTTGTTTAATCTAACATCAAAAATCGAAACTTGTGCAAGTTAAAAGCTTACAGTATGCCCTTGGGAGAGAGGTCATAGGCACTGCCATGGATTCCTGTAAAGATGAGCCTGACATCTTCCTGCTATATACATAGAATGGGAATCGATTACGTAATCAAAATATATTGCAAGATGTTTTTAAGAAAGTGCTTACGAGAACAGCGGGCTTTGCAAAGGAGTTGATTCTGATCCAAAGCCATTTCCAGCTGAAATTTATAAAAGATAAACTAAGTTTTTTGAAGAAACTTGCAAGTTGTTCGTACCCGAACATCGATGCGCTCTTCTCTGTAACGAAGCAGGTGAACTAGAGCGTGAATTAGGAAGGCCTTCCCCTACCGGCGAACTAGGGGAGTTAGCGGAAATCGTTGGAGTTGCCCGTTCTGCCGTACCAATGACATGCGAAATGCACGCATTAATGGATTCCTTGAACTCCTATACAAATATAATAAAAAAAAATCAAACTAAAATTGCGATATGTAATAGGCGGAGAAAAATAGGTCTAGCATAGCTTACTTGAAACTCTTCCTGGATTAAATGTCGTGTGTTCTGGGGCTCACATGCTGTGATGAGGAAATCTAGCCCTTGTGCGGCCCAACGGGGCCGCAAGCCACGCCCTCTATCAGACCTACGCGTAGCGAAACGCATCCATTGCTTGGCAAAAGCTACCACACTGCCAGCTAATTCGGTACGACCAGGTCCCGTTACTAGACGCAGGATTTCCTTGTGGTACTATAAATGGAAAAGTCCAAATATGTTAAGACTAGCAAAATACAACTAAAATAATTAGCACGTCATAATTTCTGAATTTCATAAATTCCCTTAATAAATGCTAAATTTCTAACTAAATTCACTTCTAAATTTCTTTTCGATTTTAATGCATAAACTTTCCATCTCTTCAAAATTCCAAGTTTATCCACCACTAAGAACAAACAAGAAAATGCTTAAAGCTCCCTTGTACCTTAGCTTATTGATGCGAAACAGTTATAGATGGCACTGATGTTTGTCACTGTTTCGCCAAAGCCTTTGTGTCAGAAAGTAAACAAAGAAACAGGCAGCTAATTACCTGCAAAGTTTGTTTTGATTCTGAAAAGTACAACTTGCCACCACAATTTGCTGTAGCAGCACAATATCCCAAATCAAGTAGCCGAACTTTCGGAACAAGATTTTTCCAAAACGGCTTGTCAGATTTGAAAGCAATCCAAGACAATAAGTTTTCTAGTGCACAACCAAGGATATATTTGTAGGCAACGTATTTGTCATAGTTGCAAAATTCATGTGCATATTGCTAGTTTACTACTCATTGGAAAAAAATTTGCGTTGGTTGTGCACTACCGTTATAGCAAGCCCAAGATCGCTGTCAAATTTTTTTTTCACTAAATGCACTGGTTTTCTCATTGCTTTTTCTTTTTTCTTTAAACTATAAGTTTCCTAATTAAAAGCTAAGAAGACTATTTAAAATGAAGAAAATATCGCAATTTCGCAACACATTACCTCAAATCCAAGCTTATAGCACTGTCGCAAGGTTTCAGTACATCTAGCTTGCAAGGCATTCATGTCAAAGCCTTCAACGTCGGCAAAAGTCCTCGTGTCAAACTCTTCTTCGACTTTGCAGATGGTCTCAATGATTTCCTTGCTCAAACGCAGCGCTTCCAACTACGAAACACTTATTTAGCTCGAAAAAGCTAGAAATCTTTCCATTCGTTACTTTAAGTTTGCTAAGGGAATCCGTGACCAAGTAGTTGGATGGACGGTGCTCATGGCGCAATCGAAGCGCGTCACCCATGATTTGCAACAACTCTCGTCGCCGCGAAGGTAAACTCGAAGTATTGTTGACCACCAACAGCAACCCATCTTGCTCTACGTGTTGCAATGACACGATATTTTCAGCCGAAGTCTGAACCGTGACAACTTCCCCGTTCCACTGTCCCAAACTTTCCTCATCACTCTCCTTCTCGTATTTGAGTACTACCAAGTACCCGTCGCTTTCGCTCACGCTTGGAAACAAACCGCTGCCGTTACTGCTGGGCAAATTCAAGTTAACTGGAGGGGGCATGTCTGACGCTCCATCCATCTTCATTTGTCCTGAAGCGCAAGTCAAGTCCAACAATTGGGCCAACATCTCTTTCGAGTCTTTGACGGCAGCGGGACCCAGGATTATGTGGCTTTTGATGTGGGGGATTACGATCCGAACATGGTGAGTGTCGTGCAAACGCTTCAGAAACTCCGGCCGAGGTACTAAGATCTCAAACTCGGCAGCGACTTCCAAGTCTTTCCTTAACGCTTTGGCGAACGCTACGGCGCGAAGTACACGTTCACGAACCATGTGGAAAAGGCGCTGAATTCGTCGCATAATAATCAATGCTACCTGCCTGGTAATGAAACAAAAAATTAGTAAGCAAAATAGTATTTAAAAAAATAATAGCACAATATTTCCCCATTATTAAAGATTATGAAATTACTTGTCGGAAAGCTGCTCTTCAGAATCGTCATCACTCATCACGTTATCACCAAAACAGTCCGCCACGCCGCATCTCAGGTACTCTCCCAATGCCATCAAAATTGAACTGGTCATGTGGCTATAAAAAATAGAGACGAAATAGAATAGAAATAGAGACGAAATAGAATAGAAATAAATGAGTAAAAATAAATGAACTTATTGCTGTTTCCATATTCATCAATAAAGTAAGCACTTAATTAAGCATAACAAGACATACATCAATAAAATTATAGCTACAGTAGATGCCGTTATTGTGATCACGTTTTTCAAGTGAATATTGAGTCTATTAAACGGAGATTCTAATAGCCAAAATCAGAAATATGCAACAAAATGCTACGATTAATCGGCTTGTTTACACCAAAGAAACAAAGCTTCGTTTATTGTTTGACTCTTTTCCACCCAGTTTCCTTTCTCTAGATTCACTACACCCACTATTGTTTATTTCGTAACGATTTTTCAACACTTTTGATAGAGAAGATTGAGGAATTCCTAACTTAACGGCCGCTTCCCTTTGTGGCACATTTTTTAAACTTAACTTGTCATAAGCTTCAACTTCTCTTCAAAGTCTGCAAAGTCTATGTCTCTTCTTCTGCAAAGTCTATGTAGCTATCACTGCTATAGTTTCGTTACTGTACTGTGAAGCTTCTTTTGAAATTGTTTCTAATATCTGAAACTGTGATTCTAATAACCCACTAAAATGCAATGAAATTTACCATTTTGAATCGGTCCCTTACAATTTGATTTCGTAAAACGGCTGGTTCTAATACCAGTTATCATAACAAGCGGCATCTACTGTTTATAACTATAATAACATATAGCTAAGTGCCATAAAACAATTATGAAAACACGCTTTTTCCCTGTAAGGAAACAGCTGCTTACGGAACAAAACATTTCCATATGATAAAAATTATAAAAGTTTAACGTCAATTATGAAATTATTCCTTACCAAAAACTATTGCCAGCTGCTGCTTCAGCTCCAACAATATGGGGACAAACTTGCTTCGCGAAATTCCACTCCTGCTCCAACACATTCTTTTGCGTAACTGTGGCTGGATCGCCCATAATCACCCATCTAGTTAAATAGTCCAAATAGACCTACAGGAAGAAAATTATATAAAAAACAAACTATAAATAAAGAAAAAGTACACCGAACTGAGATAACAAACGACAAAATAAACTAATGCCGATTAGTCATAAAAAAGAAGTGTAAAAGGGTAAGAAAACTGTGTTTAAAGAACGTACTTCAAGAACTCGCTTCAAGGTTTTGTCAAACGCTTCCAAATCGCGATCAACGGACGCAAAGAGCTGCCCGTCTCGTCGAGACAAAACCGCGCGCATATCCCCCAGGTACTTTTGTCGGCAAATAATGCCTGATCGCACAGCTTCTTGAAACTCTTGAATGAGTTGGCGAATGCTGAGCATGGACGGGTTTTCAGGTTTTTCTTCCAATCGAATAAACAAGCATTCGTGGAGCACGTCGAACGGGATGCGACATAAAAATAAGTACAGGCCCCGAAAGGAAGGCAGGTTGAGGCTTTTGCTTTCCTCAGAATTGGTCCCATAGCGTCTTAATTCAGCTAGTTCCGCTTCTGACATATTCGGAATATGGATGCCTTCTTCCACGAAGAGAGCAGCCATACCTGAGCCCAAAACATCCGTAATTTCATTCTGAAACGAAGAATCGTATTAGAATCCGCAATTCTTAGCTGTTATTTTATAGCTTTTTTTATTTGTCATTATTTATTTTACATATGTTATTATTATCGTTTATTGTAATACCGCGAAAGGGACAGGAGCTGAAGGATCAAGCGTTTTGTAGTTTTCAATCTCCTCGGGGGGCTTTAAGGCTTCTTTGGCTCGGATCATAATCATTCTATGCACTAGAACAATCCACCTGAAATGGGGTTAAAATAAAAGGTAATTAGGAATCAAAGGAAAAGCTTGATGCTTTTTCTAGAATTATCCCAATCTACAAAATAATAAGTTCATGGTTTACCGCAACATCTTCTTTAAGCCCTTCGTCCTGAGGGCTTTCTCGACGTAGGATTTATACTTGGAAGCCCCAATGACATTATCTACGTGGTTCGGCATCGACATGGCAGCTACTTGATGCGCAGTAAATACGCCGCTGTCGTAGGATTCGTTCGAAGTCTGCGAATCGGTAGGCTCTGGGGGCGGATTTGGGTGTCCGCTATTGGGAATCAAGTTTAAAGTGACAGCTAATGGATGTGAGGCAGAAAACGTGATTCCGGGCGTCGTGGGTGACTCTTCTAATGGGGTTTTACAGTTTTGACGCGGTCCGCTACGGTCGTCGAACAAGAAGCGAACGCGGGACAAATGTCGCCTAAAGGTTCGTGGAGGAAGATTGGCGCCTTCTGTTAATGTTTCAATGTCCACCATTTTGGGTTTGTTTTGGCCGCTCGATTCCATCACGTTTCCATCGTCTTTGTCTTCCTTGCTTTCTTGGGACTGGACTTTAGCACCTAAATCGTCGTCTTCGACTTCTTGATCCTCCTCCTCCTCCATTCCTGTAAGAGAAGGTTTTCATTAAGTCGGTAATTAGGTGATTCTTATCAAACTGGGGAATAGTACCTAAAAGGATGCTATCTGATAGCGAATCGCCAGTGCCATTCGACGATTTATATTTGGGCCAGACTGGCCAAGGCAGGTTCTTCGAGCCCAAATGACGCAGCATGGAACCCAACACGTCGACTTTGAGGCGTAGATGTTTCGTGATGTTGTACCACAGACACAAGGCTTTGACGCGACCTGAAAATTCCGCAGAAGCATACAAAGGTTGGTCGATCCCGAACGCGCGACTTGAAGGATATAATTCAACGGCCTGTAAATGAGAAATTGTGTCTAAACATATCCGGTTTTTAAACGGAATATAATTTTGTATAATACAGTAGGCGCTCCTTACAGTGAATCAAATGTATTAAGATTGTATCACATGTATTAAGAATCAGCCGCTTATAGGAATCAAATGTTAAAGGACCGATTGAAATGATAAAATGCATAGTATTTTCATCGGTTATTGGAATCACATTTTCGGATATAGGAATCAATTTTAAAAGAATCTTCGCATTTACAGCAACGAAACTACAGTAGTGAAAGCTACAGTGACTTTGCATATCGACCAATGACATTGGTTTTACGTCCTAGACGCTTAGACGGAAATCCCTTGTAAACTCCCCTGTCCATTAAATGAGCAGGTTATTCCGTTGAATGACCAGTTCCTTTAGCTGACTGGGTAAATTGGAAAGGATATCGTGTTGAGAACCCTACCTATAAGCGTAGGACTAGGCCTCAGAGGCGCAGTGTTAGTTGTGTTTTGGATGCGTGGCGAGATAAAAATTGGGAAGAACAAGAAAAAGAGTTGATTTAAATGTAAAAAGAAAAGTTGCGGCTCGTTGAAACTTACGAGAAGTTAAATTAAAAGATTTTCCACCTATTTATACACATACTTTCTATTTTCGGTTATAAGAACTTCCGGTTATTAGGATCAAAATTGACGGGACAAACGTTATCACTATAAGCGGCGCCTACTGTAATTTTAAGATGAAGATTTTCAAGAGGAATACGTACCTTGTCTAATTCATTTATAAGTTGCTCTACTTCCACTAAAGCTTTACTTTGCTGCATGTTGCACGCTTCGCAGAAGACACTTAGGCATACATTCCCATTGTTGGTAAGAACCGAATCGGATACTTGGCCGGGAAATAGCCAAGGTAAATTGGGTTCGACTAGGTGAACTTGAGGGGAAATTTCATGGCGGTTATCTTCTTCGTTTTGGAAGCGGTAGTCCAAAATTTTATGCAAAACCGCCGTCGCTTCTTTGCGCTGTTGGCAGACGTATTCATCTTGGAGGCGCAACGACCGCCCCGCCCGCCAGGCTTGGATTTCCAGCCAGAGTAAGTCGCGCAGCTCATTCTGCCACAGCAACTCCTCTTCGCTTTTCTGCTTGTTCAAGTTTTTGTCCCCTTTCTCCGCATTTCCCAGGCGAATGAGTAGCGAAAAAATGTTGTAGAATTCCAAACGATCCGCTTCATAACCCTGGATATGCGAAAGAGTGCGGCGTGAGGAGATTTCCACTAACGGCGTCCGATTCTCTCGCCTTTGACACGTAACAGGTCGCGAAGTGAGGCTGTAGAAGCGATTGCGGCTTTCGACCTAACAAAGAGCACAACTGAGTTTAGCATCTGTTCGAGTCAAACTGCAGAATCAACTAAAAGACAACTAGAATAGTCATACAAAAAAATCCTTTACTCGCCACCCATAGGAACGAATCCACTATTATGTAAGGTCATGGGTTGAGGTTACAGCTCTGCCAAGGTTAGAGTTCATAATAACAGTTGCCAAGTCTCAGGCTACCAAAAGTTTAGCTTTATCGTAGCATATATATTCTAGCAATTGAAGTAACCTTGACCATGAATATGGGCTCGCTGTGGGTCCCCCATGACCAGGGGCAAGGGTAAGGACAAGGGGCAAATGAATGCAGTGAATACGTATTAATTAATAGTACATAATAGAGCTTTTGCCAAATTACTCTAGCGGCAAGAGTTGTCGAAACCCGCCATTTTGAGTACATTTGAGTTAAGGTAAACAACAACAAACTGTTTTCCGTGAATAGTTTGGTTTTGTCTACAGCTTTAACAAGTAGCTCAACTAAACAAACAAAAAGACACAGAGACAAAGCTAAAGACACAAAGCAAAACCCATATTCACCGAAAACAGTTTGTTGTTGTTTGTTTACTTTAACTTAAATGTACTCAAAATGGCGGATTTCGCCAACTCTTGCCGCGAGAGGCGTAATTTGGCAAAAGCTCTATAACAAACTGATTTATGAAATAGCAACGAAATGATTTTGTAAAAAATATTGAATAAAATTTACTTCGTGAATGACAAAAAATAATGAATTATAAAAGTTAGAAAAAAGTAAATTACAAATTAAACTGGAAATTAGCGAAAGTTAACAAAAGTTAGGACGGTTAAGTAAATCTA
This sequence comes from Lepidurus arcticus, assembly GCA_003724045.1. Lineage (NCBI taxonomy): Eukaryota > Metazoa > Arthropoda > Branchiopoda > Notostraca > Triopsidae > Lepidurus > Lepidurus arcticus. Next base: position 80,964 of record RJJA01000207.1, read on the forward strand.
CAAATAAATGTCCATATCATAAGTAAATATGCTATTTATAACATACAATCAAAATGTACTATTTAATAAAATTAATAAATAATTTAATAAAAAGTTAATAAAATCTTTTCAAAGATTTAACATGTTAATGTGTCCCAAAACTACAAGCCAATCAATTTACATATTTTTTATAAAATTTAATTTAATTTACCTTCAATGGGTGCTGCGGTCTATCCTGATCTAAGCTATCTCCCTCGATAACAGAAAACGGTGCAGACATGGCAGACGCGGCTCTTTTCCACGTCCGCTCAGATTCGCGGGCTTTACTCCAATTCTTCTTTTGCCACTTGAAACTTGGTGGATTATTGCTTAGATTGGCCGCTGATGTAATTCCATCTTCAGAGGTGGATCTGACATCCAACGGCACGTTAAATGAACGCTTTCTTCGCGACCTTAGGCTACGTTGTTCTCCAGAAGCCCTGTTTTGAAATAAAAATGTACAAATTTAGTGGCACGCAAAGGGCAAGTTTTTAAGGGGAAATATATATCCTTGACGGTTATGTTGGATTATATTTTAAAGTTAAAAATGAACGCATACCAAGAACGTACCATGTTTTATCTTTTCTTCGTTTATTGTAAAGTTTATGAGTTCTAGATTTAATATGACACCCGTCATAGGAAGAATCGGTGGTGTCAGACTCACTATCGCTCGCAGAATAAATAGGAATACCGTTGGCAGTGTAGATGGTTTGAATTATGCCAGAAACAGGTAAAACTGTCGTCTTTGCAGTACTAGATTTCTTATCCATAGCTCTTTGACACTAGTCCCAGCAGCCTACGCAATCTAAACGTTTACAGTTGTATTTAAATTTAAATTGATCAGAGCCAAAGCAAAGTTATAAAATCACCAAACACTGCAAAAGCGCTTGAAAAATATTTAATATTCTACTAGTGCAAGCTCTAAAGAAGCAAAATATACAAGCCAAGTGACTCTGTCAACGTCAACGTGACTCTGACTCTGAAAGCCACATGAATTGCTTAGCGCCTTCAATTCAATTTAACAAATTCATCAACAATAGTGAACAAACAAATATCAAAATACCAAACAAAATCCAGTCAATCTTAAAATCATACTATAGCAAATGGAACGCTAAAAGCTGTAGTAAGATCGGGAATGATTAAGAATTATAGCAAAAAGCGACTGTTAAAAACAACTTACTTCTGAAGTCTAAATGTTAACCTACACTCGATATTATTTCAGGCCAAAATACCACTTACATCACGTGCGAACGTTGATTGTTTACTAAGTGACCAACCTAACCGGTAGAGTATTGATAAGAGAGCGCGCACTTCGACTGTCACGTCACCTTGCCGAGCTGCAAATATGACTCCCCGACTGATTTCAGGGAAAGTGCAACGCAAATATTCAACTCACAACTCTAGGGAATAATTATTCCTCGAAAAATTCTAATATGGAAGAACTGCCGGAAATATGTTAATCTTAATTATAAAAAGCGATTACAAAGATAAAAAGCCCCTATTACAAAAAGCGAGAACATTCTCTTTCTACGCCTCAGTTGTATCCGTGCGAATTTTAGGTTATCCGTGATAAGAACTGTACCTTTTTATAATCCTGCAAAAGGCTATACAGGCTTCAGTAATCATGCTTTCAATCTATTAAGGCAAACTGATTCCTTTCTTTCGTAAATAGATATAATTTTGATATGTAATGGTTTAATGGAACATAATGGTTGAATCTTATCTTCGAAATGGCAATGTAAATCTAAATTTCGTTCTTTAAATTTAGGTGTTAAAACTACGATGAATATCCAGAAAAAAAATATTAACAGAAAATTAGAATATAACTTTATAATTATATTACGTTTTAATTACATCGCAATATCTAGGTGTATTGTAGGATTGCATTTTGAACTAAGCAAAACTTGTATATGGAAAACGAATGGAAATATCATGAAGGATCTTCATAGTACAACGTAGATTATTTCAAGCAACGTCCGCTTTCTTAAAGCAAATTCACTAATCTGATGCTATCGCGGGTGCCCTAATTCTGATGAACGCCATATAAACCACATCCATAAGTGCTCATGTTTAACGTTTAAGCCAAGGGAAATTGCATTCCTGCCTTCGCCTACGGACCTCTTTGTATTGAACTCTTCAACAACAATAGGAATATCTGTAAAAGGAAGCAACGCTATTTAAATTAGCAGTATAATTGAACGACAAATCTGAAACATTTCAGGTTTGATCGGAGTTTCAAAGCAATCCATTTTAGATAGATATTGCTCAAAGCAAACCAATTTTATACAGGAAGATGTGTGACCTATGAGATAATCAAAATGCGCACAACTTATACAAGGAAAGGGAAATGCAAGGATTTTTTTATACTTTTAGTTTGCATGAGCATTTCCGTTTCTTAGTGCGTTAATCTGCTGAAGTCGCATTTCAGGAACTGCTGCGGGTTAGCCACAAACCCACATCCCCTAAATCCTTTTTACACACAATCCTTATGGAAATTCAGAATCATTACACAATGCTGTGAACGTCACACGTCCGTATCCTTGAATTATTTAATATTTAAGCCAGCGTGCATATTGTTCCACAGCTCATTTCTGCGTTTACCGACGAACCTTATACAATCACATCTCACATCTGCGATGTTCAATCCAATTGAGCTATCCATAGATATCAGCGATCTTCGCAGTGATCATGCGATTGTTGTTCAAAGTCATCCACAGACGATCCCCGTATCCCATGGAAACGATAATATCCAATGCGAGGGGGAGGTCTCATCTTCCAATCCAAATGAGGTAAGAAAATATTATTAATTACTTTGTTTATCATTAGCTGAATTCTGAAATACAGGTGACCGGGCTGATGAAGTGTGGCAACAACAACAGCACTAGTTCTTCGGCAAGTAACATTCTCTATTACTTTTATCGAGCATTTGCTTCGAATGAACGTGTAACTAATTTCCGGGTTGTTCGCTTTTTAACCTAGACTACGCGATGCAAATCGAACGAACGCTTGGATCACCGAAATGTGTGTCGACGACAAATCCAACCTGCAAATCCCAAATAAACAAAGCAGACAATCAAATCAAATGGAAAGAAACGAATCAGAAGAACTCTTTACTTACTAGCCTGTGAAATGTATACCCTGCTAAGAAATACATACCCATTTGATCTTGTTCAGATTCAGTTTCTTTAATAAAAGTGATTGCCATAGGCTCTTCGAGAGACGTAGAAATTTTCCTCCACATCTTATGACAATTTTTAATCCTTCGTCCTGATTAATAATCGCTTTTTAACATACCTATTATTTTGAACAATTGAAAATTTGCGTAAAATAAACAATTATCAAATCAAATCAGTAACTAAATGGGGTAAAAATCCTAGTTTCCATGACTATTTTGAGAATTTGGTTTTCATTCCAGACTATGCTAAACACCGGTGTGCTACTTACCTGAGCAGGATGCCGTAGTTTATGCAGGGACGAAGATGCGGTGGTGGAAATAACCGGGTCCAATCTAAAGGGATACGGAAACGTCCCGTTGGAACCTAGATACGGTAACTGCTACATCTCGAAGAGCGAAGAGGATAAAACTGTTGTCTGCTGGTCAACGTTACTCTATTCAGTAACAAATTGTTGTGCAAATCAAACTCACGTAATGAAGCTAGGGCTGTGCATAGTATTGCCGTCAAGTATTCGGAGTGTAAAAGGCCACCTTGCTCGATAGAAATGGTACCTGAATACCTCTCAGAGAGAACAGACTCAGTGAAGCCCAAAAAGATCGTCATTATTTCGTGTAGTGCGATTGCATTAGTTCTGGCTTGCCTCAAGATTCTGAATCTTCGTGTGTTTTATTGTTTTGAAACTATTACTGAATTAGAAGATGATGCCGAATTGTACGAAAACAATGCTACAATGCCACTCTCAACTGGACACTCAACTGCCGAATATCAAGTCTTGGCTGAAGCTGTTATTGGTACGGTAATCGGGAGAACCAAATGCCCAATATGGCAGAAACCTGACCATATGGGAAAGTGTCGATTAACATGGGGAAGGAGAAAGCGTTTCATTGCAGTAAAGTCTCAATTCTAGATTTTAATTTATGGAATCTCTTAGTCGTCGCCGAGGCTAACGCTACAATAAAGCAGCTACATTTAGACTACTAGTCTCGTGTGTTTTGAAAATTGCTCACGAACCACATATAGACAATTATGTTATGGATCTGATTAAATATCTATATTGTACATCGTGTATAAATATAAGAACGTTGACAATCTGCTATTCGCTGTTCAGTTTTGTATTAATGTACTGTAGTACTGTACTCGTGCGTAAGTGTATGTCGTGCGATTTTCTTACGTGGAGTCGTACGCGATATATTCTAAGGTGGTAAAAAAAATCAATCACTGAAATATTAATAAGCAAGTTTTACCGTTTCGCTCCACATTTTAACGTATTTACATGAAATTTAACGATGCGCTAAATTCCCCTAAATGTGTTTTCACATTTTTGTTCGTGGTTTTCAACAGCCACGCCCTTGTTTTTCCAACTACATATAGCAAGCACTTAGCGTCACACGAAATAAAAATAAAAACGTGACGTCTTGGATTTCCGAAACGACGACACAGATCTTATACGCCTAATGGCATAAACCAACCCCAACGAGGTAATTGTAATCGGGGTACTATCACGTTCAGTTTCACAGTGAACGTCGCTACTGCAATACCAGGTTAAAACAAGCTTAAAGCGATACCATATTAAATGAGATCATAACTGGATATTGGTATCTTAAATTCTCGCATTACAGGGTGTGCAGTACTGTCTTCATTATACTTGTTGCGAATAGTTTGTAATTCGACTGCATAGAGGAGAACATCCGGTCCACGAGGGGGTTTTTGACAAGAGAAGTAGACCCAAAGCTTTTCTGTGGGCCTACTCACCTAAGTTTATTGACCATCAGCCGGGACGAAAGACTTCCCCTGTTAGTCTAAGCTGCAGGACGAATTAACAAGCGCTTCTAGAGCCGTGCGTTTAAAACCCGTTTCACTGTTATGCAGACGAAAAAAATATCCTAATAAAATCCCCTTGAGGCTTGTAAACTCTAGCTTACCAAAGCTTCCTGCTGAGGACAAAAGTATGCTGCAGAAGGTCCTCGACCAACACAAGTCGCAGCATACTAAACACGCTCCTCCGAGTCAAAAGGTATTTGACGCAGACCAGTGCTTCCTGTTGACAAAACACGCTGCAACTTGAGAGAGATATAACGTCAATCTAGTGAATTCTATATTGACATCAAAGATCCACAGTGCTTTGAAAATGGCGGTCGCACGCAATCGCTTAAACGATGCAGAAAATAAAACAAGGACAAGACGCATTGTGTTAATTTCATGCTGTGCAATAGCATTGGTAACTGTTTTCCTCCTTGTGCTCAACATTTGCCTGGCTAATATGGACTCTGACACACTAGCAGAAGAAGCAAACAATTCCAGTAGTAAGAATATCACAATAGTTGGTATTGCTTCTACGTTTGGCAATCGTCCTAAATGTCCTCCTGGAGAGCAACGTGACGTTACTGGGAAATGTTCTGGAACATTTGGTGGACCTACAAAATGCCCAAACGGACTACCACCTGAGAACGGCAAATGTCCAAGAAAAAGGGGTAACGGAAAGCGTTCCGTTGCCGCAAAGTCGCTATCATAAACTCCTGTTTCCACAATGTCGCAACATTGCGGAAAGCAAAATGGACAGCAGTTTTAGATTTGTTTGTAGTACCAATTTTTCTACAAAATAATAAATTTAAAGGACTAATGTAACAAAAAAAAAATAAACTAATGGACAAAAAAATAAATTAAAAGGACTAATGTCTGGACCAGATCTAAAACAAAACCAGATCTAAATTACTGTGTAAATTCATTGTAAATAAGGACCTTTGTAAATAGCAAATGGAAACGATTTTTTACCCGCTCCTGAATGATGTTTGATCGCAAGTTTTTTAATACAAAATTGCCACCGTATCCTTTTCTTCAATGAAAGCGGTTATTCTTATTGATTTGGAAATTTGAATGAAATAGACAAGAACATGAATGTTTGATCTGGCCAACTCTCCTTCCGTTGCACAGATGGAACTCGGGTTGTGGACTCAGTACTACGATCCCCCAGGGTATTGGTTAGTGGTGTTTGCGTATTATTATTGTCCATGTTCTTCTTGGGGGTTTGACCAACTTAGAACCATCTATTGTAAAAAAGCCACACCTACAAGAAGGTGCAGGGCCGTCTTAACACCCCCGTGGGGCCCTGGGCCAAGTTCCAAAATGGGCTCATAAACAGGTTAGGATGGGGCCCCTAACCTCGGGGGCCCATATGGTTAAGAGGGCCCTGGGGTGGAACCACATTGTCTCACACAGTGCCAGAGTGCGTATTCCCGTATCAAGATTCTTCGCAAGTTTATTTGGAACAACGTCATGAAGAAGCTGATTTTTCTTCTCGTGTGCATAATCACCTTTGCGATGGTGCAAGAAGGTCACGTCGAAAGTGCAAATACGAAGCCTGGATTGCTTGAAGTGGGGGAATTGCTGGTAGACAGTAACGATAGCAATCCCCCTGCCAAATTTGCACCCGAAGGGGCTTCAGTGTCTAACATACCTGGTATACCTCTTGTGGACTGTAAACCAGGTTACGCTCGTGATCAGCGTGGAAATTGCCGGAAGATATTCCAACGTACTGTACTTCGCAATAACGACTGCACGGCGACTCCAAATCAATCAAAATGAATATGCTTGACTATGCTTACATCGCCCAAATCATTGCAGAAATACAGCGAACTCAAATTAGTGCCAGTGAATTTCCTGGCCAGATGCCGATGATTGCTATTAAATTATCAATGTTTTAATACTATCAACCAGTTTTCACCGACTCTCCGTACACTCGCTTGCTTACGCTAGAATACAGCAATTTTCAAAATTCATTTCTTTCAAGCTTTCATTGTTCCTTGACTCGGCGGGATTTCCTGGTTTTGACCGCATTGCAACAGGCAGCGCCGGACTGCGTACACATAGGGCCGTCTTAACACCCCGTGGGCCTCTGTGCCATGTTCCAAAATGGGCTCCTAAACAGGTTAGGATGGGGCCCCTAACCTCGCAATCTGCGAGGCCCTTCCCGCAATCTGTTAAAACGTAGCGTCCGCTTTTAATTTGTACGTTCAAACCGCACATCCTCTTTAGGGGTGGGTCTATCATCTCAATCAATTAAATCAAAGACCCATTCTGTATTATCTCCTGTCCTTCGTACAATTTACTTCAATGCCTATGAATTAATACGAAGTGTGAAGTAAAAATCCCTGCTACCAGCAGGCTCGTGTTGGATTTCCGGAATGTTCACTGCAAAAGTCGAACTTCTCACTTTTAGTGTATGTAGGCCTACTCGTTTTGTAATCGCAAGCCACGGTCAAATAAAACCAATCGGGTTTGGGTTTCCAAGAAATAAACAAACTGCGTTCTTTACGTTGAATGTATCGTAGTTTTTATGTCTTAAAGAGGGAGTTAAAGTAACATAATTTTTCCAAAAGATCAGTGATTATATTTTTGCGCATAGGGAAGCAGCTTATTATCTACATTTTTAATATTACAAACAAAATATTGAAAAAGTCGTAAAAATTATAAAATTATTAATAACAAAAAGTTACTAATATAGTATTAGTTGTAAATTATTGCAGCCTTTTACAGCGTAAAAAGTTTTTCGTCGGGTGCGATTATTAATTGACTGAAAATATTTAATCGTTCGCCCAGATTGTTAATCGCTTTTTACATAACTATGATTTTGAACAATAGAAAATTTGCGCAAAATAACACATTTAATAAAATCAAATCAGTAATCAAATGGGGTAAAAAGCCTCCATGGGGTAAAATAGTTTCCAGATATATTTTGAGAATATGGCAAGGAATATGGTTTATCCAAGACTATGCTAAACACTTACCTGAGAGGATGCATCAGCCGTTGCTTATGCAGTGATCAAGATGCGATGGCGGGAATCCCCGTTTCCAACCTAGAGGGATACGAAAGCGCCCCGTTGGAATCCCCAGTGATACGGGGACTCCTGCATCGAGAGCGAAGAGGATAAAACTGTTGCCTGCTGGTCAACGTTACTGAGTCTGTTCAATACCGGCTTGTTCTGCAAATCAAACTCACATAACGAAGCTATGTCTGTGGGTAGTAGTTCCGTCAAGTATTCCGAGCGTAAAAGGACAACTTGCTCGAGAGGAATGGTGCCTGATAACCTCTCAGAGGAAACAGACTCAGCGAAGACCAAAAGGATTGTCGTTATTTCGTGTGGTGTGACTACATTAGTTCTCGTTTGCCTCATCGTTTTGAATCTTTGTGTTGTATATTTTGAAAACACTACCAAATTTGAAGATGACGCCGAATCACACGACATTCATGCTACTTTCAGCCATCCATCATCACTGATACGACAAGCAGAGGATACAAGAAGAAACCAAACTGGCGAATATGACGCCGAGTCATTCGACAGCCATGCTACTTTCATCAATGAATCGTCAACGATACGACAAGCAGAGTATACAAGTGGAAACCAAATTGCCGAACATCCAGTATTGGCAGCATCTGTTATTGGTACGAGAAACGGGATCAAATGCCCAACAGGACAGAAACTTGACCCTAAGGGAAAATGTCGAAAAGTATTTGGAAAGAGAAGGCGTAGTATTTCATTGCAGTAAAGTTTCAACCCCAGATTTTAATCTATGGAATCTCTCAGTCGTCGCCGAGGCTAAAGCTAAAAAAAGCCACGACATTTTATCCGTCTCATTTGTTTTGAAAATTGCTCATGAACCACATATAGACAATTATGCTATGAATCTGATCCAATCTCTACTGTACATCTTCTAAATATAAGAATGTTGACTATCTGCTTTTCGCTATTCAGTTTTTTTATCAATGTATTTTACGTACTGTACTGCAAGTCGTGCCATTTTCGTACGTGGAGTCCTAAGCGATAAATTTTAAAGGGCAATAGACAACAACATAGCGTATTGATATTTGGATTGATTCTTATTGTACACATTATTCTAAGAACGAGGAAAATAAGTTTCAAGTTTTTCTGACTAGCCGTTCCGAGTTATTGACTTTTTGGCATTTTCCCGCCACGAGAGTTGTGACGTAGAGTCAGCTACGCATGAAACATTACAGACTGACCTGTTCGTGTTCGCGTTCGTGGTTCACGGTTTGTGTTCGGTAAGTGGTTCCTCTGGCTCAAACTGGCTTATTGTGTGCGTACATTACGTCACGGGGCCCACGTGACCGCGCTGGCCAATGGCAAATATGCCCCGCTTGAATGTTAGACTTCTTATTTTGTTATTATCTAGTTTTCATTTTAGCGTATGATAAAAAGACATATAGAACGGGAAACTAAATTTTTTACTCCTTATTAAAAGACAATGTTGTTTTTAGCTGGCTATTGCCCTTTAAGGTGCTACAAAAAAGTATCACTTACTGAAATATCAATAAAGCAAGTTTTATAGCTTTGCTCCACATTTTTAATGTACTTACATGAAATTTAACGATGCATTAAGTTCCCCTAACCGTGTTTTCATGGTTCCGTAACAGCCACTCCTTTTTTTGCCACTACACATAGCAATCACGTTTATACGCACTTTAGCATATCACACCAAAGAAAAATAGAAACTTCATCGTCTTGGATTACCAAAACGAAGACAGTTCCTAGACTCCCAACATGGCATAAACCAATACCAACGAGGTATTGTAGTCGTGATACTACCACGTTCAGTTTCACAGTGATTACTATTGCAGTACACAGTCGGTGTACTGCAATATCAGGTTAAACAAGCTTATAGTGATAACCATACTAAATGAGATCATGACTGCGATCCTCAATAAAATCGTTCAAATTAAACTAAAAGTAACATTTTCACTACCAGTGTATTCAATCAAATGTATTCAATCTTAACGTGTCGTTCACGGCAAGCACTGACGCTTTTATTATCCATCAATCGAGGCCTTGTTAGATAGCATGTTGCAAGTGCAAAGTTACATTACTTCCTATTGCCACCAATCAGGGGCGACGAGATTGCAGACATTTCCTCTTATCTCTCCATACTTGGCTTTTATCTTGTCTTTTCCCTGCGCCTTTGGCTCTCAAGCAGAATTTCGAGTGACAACGACACGACATACATCCGTATTTTTAGCCACTAGTAGCGCTGGTCTCAAGCAGCAAGGTAGTATAGTATTCCAAGTGACCCTAGAAGCTTTAAACATTGTGCAGTGTAAAATTGACGACCAAAACTTCCAACAGTTGGTATTCTATGTTCATATTTTTAGGCCCGCGGGCATTTTCCTGATAAAAAGCCACGAAACCTGATAAGAAACTTTCGTGAGGGCAAGGGGCCCATAGATTTCCATTTCCATGATCATTTCCAAGTAAGCCTTGCTGTGAAAATATCTGGTAAAAGGTGTTCCAAGACTTTTTTGGATCTTTTCCAAGTCTGTGGTATGCATCGGGCGTAAGATCCTCTTACATTATTACTCCTTGTCAGAGGAGAACCTTTTGCATAGCAGCAACAGTTCATAAAGTTTGCAACATGGCTGGAGCGGGTATAGGGAAACAGCTCATCTGGAGTGTAATTCTTTGTGGTACTATAATCGTGATCTTTGCCGTCATCGCAACAATGCACACAGGCTACAGTGACTCCACCAGTTTCTCTTCGAATGAAACAGACCCCAGTTTGGATTATACTGACAGTGGCTTGCTTAATGACACCACCGCAGCCGAAGACAAGAAGGCCCTTAGTCAAGCTGCTATTGGAAACGTTATGCCAATTATACCCTGTCCTGAAGGCTACCGGCGTGACAAGAGGCATGTGTGTCGAAAACTTATTCAGTTCTGATGATGACGTGATGAACTTATAAGTGTTTTCCCTTCAGTTCCCCTTGTTTCGTAACTGTGTTTGTGGAACCATGTGTCTGGGTTCGAAATATTTGGTCTCGCTTTAGCTTTCCCAAGATGAGACCACTAGCTTACGCAGCTAAAGATTCACGACACTCAGACTAAGTGGGGAACAAATAATTGTGTAATTACAGCGGAGGGCTAATGAACGCTCTTCCTTTCGTGACAGCTCTTGCTTTTGCTACACCTTTGGAGTAAAAATAAGAAAAAACTCTTCGGCATGTGAACTAGTTCACACGATCACCAAATACATCTCAACATATTTAACGTGGAGAAATAATCCCGATGAAGCCATGCCGTCTTGTCTACAGCATTCTTATCGTTACGATTGCACAAGAATGTCACGTCACAAGAGTGGAAGAATCCAATAGATGAAGTCACCACCGGGGAGGGGTTGCCAATTGTGATCTTGTAAGAAGCTGATTCAGAAACAAGTTCCATGTTCGTTGTTGAAGATAGTTCCAACTGGTAGTCGATCTAGTTACGCGGGTATTCCACATGGGAATTGCAAAGTGATACTTCCAGCACGCTCGTAGGAACCGTAATAACCCACAAAAATACAAAGAAACACCAAGAGTTTGATGACCTATTCCGAGAGTATCTTTAAATTACCCAAGGCATGCTGACAAACAAGAAACCCAGAACCCGGCACATAAAAAATTCCTGGTTCCCCTGAACGTTATTGTCAGTGCCTCCCATACTGGATTTTCCGTTTATCCAGACGTGATCTGGAATCTTGCCAAATAGTGATGTCAACGTGAATTTCGCTACAATACAATTATTGTACTCGCCAATTCGTAAACCTTATAGGCTAGTTTTTATTGCCAATTTTATATAGACCTTAACGACGAACTTTGACCTTCAGATGGGCCAATTTGACCTTCACGTTGAACTATGTAGTTTCGTACCTATTGCAGCCTCTTTCTGGTTATGAAACACGGGCTTAAGATTGGATACTCCTTTTCAATGTTTTTGTAAGCTCAATTTGTTGACTGCTTCGAGTGTCGGCATTGCTTTCGCTTTCATGGGATTGCGTCGTAAGCCTGATATGGGATATGCTGTGGACAGATGAGCGGAGGGAACTTATTTAGCAAAAGGGCTTTTCGGCACCTCGGAAGTCTTAAAAATCCCCCACTTATGGAATTAACGGGTATGGGTTGGATCACAATATCTCACGCTGTGACGAAATGCGTATATATCCTTATCGGATCTTTCGAACGTTAGTTGGAATATAACATTCATGATGACGCCTGTGTAAGAAATGAATCAGGTTTTAAGAGTTAAAATGGTTGAAGCTAAGGACTTTCAAATTTTCACCATATTCTCTGACGTTATTAAGTTACGTGCTGAGATATAGTACGCACAAGCACAGCTATACGTTAATCAAAGAAATTACATCTAATAGGATAACTCAACCAATAAAAATATCATGATGAATCATGGAACAGTGAAAATGCGGTATATAATTATGACGTCGCAATTTGAACGTCCTGTTGTTTGGCCAACCACATCCCTTAGAGCGTTTAATTTAAAGTTCCATCAGCACATTGGAAAATTCAGTCTTGCCTTAGCTACCGTCCATCACATTTGACGTACGGTAACTGCTAGATTGCCATGTCTATGCCTAAGCGTGAAGAAGAAACCCGTAGTATCAGCATGCTAGAGTTGGATTGCGATGACATTGCCAGTGATGCTGTGTTTCGAATTCCTGGTGCAGTCACTCCTATAAACACTACAGGCTACTGTGAGATGAAGCCCGGGGATTCCAGTTCGAACCAGGTAAAGAAACAGTTTCTTTAGGCAAAAAGTTTAATTTTGCGTAACTTTTTGTTTACATCTTGCAGCCTTCAACGGTAAGGTGTACACCCAACGGTAGGGGCCATACTATGGTAAGTGCAACTTGCATAACTTGAAGAATAACTCGATGTTAAATTACAAACCCTTCAGACAAATTCTGTTGATTCTGTTGGAGGAACGGGAGTCAACAATACTTGTGGAAGAGGCTACTATCGGGACCAACGAGGCGCATGCAAACCAGGATTTCCGTCTAACTAAAACACTTTATTATACACTTAAAGTGCTGTATATCATAATCATTATTGGCGAAGACCGCAGGCCAAAGAAAATGTATATCAAGCTTCCGGAAATGTACTATGCTATTAAAAATAAAACATATATCCTCACAAGTGTTCTCAGTTGCGTTACGTTAAAGTTCAAACAACTAGACACACGTGTTAGTAACATGTAAGGCTTGTGTAAGGTTACTACGTGACCTTACTTTCAGGAGCACGAGGTTTACAGCGGGAATACTGACAGAAAACTGCGTGAAAAATACTTTCCATAAATAAGATAGTCGAGAAAAATTCGTTGCTTTACAAAATGCTCTGAAATAAAAGTAATAATCGGGAAGACTCGACAAAAAAAATTCAAGAAAAATTCGTCAAGAAAAAATTCGTCATTGAAGATTGTCATTGAAAAAATTCGCACATTCACAGTCAAGAAAAATTCGTTGCTTTACAAAATGCTCTGAAATAAAAGTAATAATCGGGAAGACTCGACCCCAAACTCTAGTTTTCTTAAAAATCCTACAAAGCTTAGAACGTCATTAATGTTGGGCGCCGGAAACTCGTGGAATTACAGTACTAAGAAATATAGGCGCAACGGAAATTCCAAGCTTCGGTGTCGTTTCAGTTTTTATGCGGTTTCCTCTGTTTTTTATGTCGACCCTCACAATACTCCGTTAGAAGCTTTAAAATCCCTAGACGACATTTTTGTTACACAAGTAACAACGGAATCCAGATAATCTACTACTTCAATGCAGAATCCCTATACTAACCAATCCCAAAGTAATCACCTCTACCGTTATTTGTTTCTCTCCAAATGGTTAAATGCATCAAAGGAACCTGTATCTATACTTAACTATTCTTCAATAAAAGGAATGCGTCAACAGGATGGAAGCCTACAACGGGGTCAATCAAAGAAATCCAGACAATCTCATCCTTACTGATATGGTAATTTTCGTAAAATCTAACAAATTTTGTTACGAATGTTTCCAGAACTTCAGTTGTTTAGTAATTCTAAACAATTGAAGGTAAATTGAAAATTGCCAACAATGTTAGTTAGCCCTGAACGAGTTGTGCCTTTCCTTGATAAAATAGCACGGTATCAAGTTACTGATAAAAAAAAGTACGCAATCTGATAAGAAGCTTTAGTTTGGGCAAGGGACCCGTAGCTCTGAGTTTATATGATCACTTTGAAGTCAGAATTGTTGTCAAAATATCTGCTTTGGTGTTCCAAGAGTATTTGGATGATTTCCAACAATTCGCCCTCAACTGGCTCAGATCCTGCTAGTTTATTTTTCTTTAACCACAGCAGCTTAACATACCAAGAAAAGTGCAGATAATAAAAGTGCGTCATGGATGGGCCGATTCTGAAGAAGCAGTACATGTTGGGGTTAACTTTGTGCGTGACTGTAATACTGATCTATGCCATCATCGCAACAATGCATGCAGGCAGCAGTGACTCTACTGATTTACTTATTAAAGAAACTAACCCTAACTTGAATTGCACTACTAGTGGCTTGCTTAACGTAAACAAAGCAGAAGAGGAACTCAATGCCCTCGATAGACCTAATATGGCAAAAATGCCAAAACCACGCTGTCGTAACGGCTTTCGGCGTGACGTGACGGGTACATGTCGAAGAGTTGTGGGATTTGGCTGATGACCTTAAGAGATTTCCCTTTCCCGGTTGTGTTGGGAAAGCTGTAATTACGTAGTTTATGTATTCGCTAATTTGTTGGACCAAGGAATTTTCCACGACTCACATTCCAAAACACGCCTTTTATTTGCCACAGCCTGTATAATGAATTTCCAACCCGCCCAACTGTTATTTAGACGCTAGCAAACAGTGACGTCAATCAGAAAATTTTCTTATGGTACTATTAAATTAAAACACACATACGTTTCTAATCTTATCAGCTAGTTATGAAGCTAGTCAAATCGGGCTTTTTATGTAATAACATTCATAGATTACGGGCTTTAAAGTTCCTCCAATTTTTCATTGCGTTTCTAAGTTTGCTTGTTGGATGCCTGGCGTGTTCGGCATCACGTTCTATTTGAAAAGACGGCGTCATAAAACCTTGTATGTGGGAAGTCTTGTATCCAGAGGCCTATATGCTGGTTGTTTACACTTTCAAACCTCAGGGTCTTTTCGCATCTTGAAAGTCTACAAAAAAGCCTCAGTTAGGAAATTAACTTGGGTTGGGTTGAGTGGAACCACATTGTCTCACACAGTGCCAGAGTGCGCATTCCCGTATCAAGATTCTTCGCAAGTTTATTTGGAACAACGTCATGAAGAAGCTGATTTTTCTTCTCGTGTGCATAATCACCTTTGCGATGGTGCAAGAAGGTCACGTCGAAAGTGCAAATACGAAGCCTGGATTGCTTGAAGTGGGGGAATTGCTGGTAGACAGTAACGATAGCAATCCCCTTGCCAAATTTGGATCCGAAGGGACTTCAGTGCTTTCCATTGGCGACAAGATACCTGTTGTGGACTGTCCACCAGGTTACGCTCGTGATCAGCGTGGAAATTGCCGGAAGATATTTTAATTCCAACGTACTGTACTTCGTAATAACGACTGCAAGGGGACTCCAAATCTATCAGAACGAAGATGTTTGACTAGGATTTCTCCAGGAATCTTACATCGCCCAAATCATTGCAGAAATACAGCGAACTCAAGTTAGTGCCAGTGAATTTCCTGGCCAGATGCCGATGATTGCTATTAAATTATCAATGTTTTAATACTATCAACCAGTTTTCGCCGACTCTCCGTACACTCGCTTACTTACGCTAGAATACAGCAAGTTTCAAAATTCGTGTTTTTATTCTTTTATACTAGCAAAGTTACTGGCTCTGTCTTCTCCTGACGCAGCGTTTATGAAAAGATTTCTGGTGATATAATGATGAATCACCTGAGTAATTCGGGTAATTTTTATTCCAATTTTCCATGTTTCCTAATTGTGTTGACCGCTTCCAATCACACGGCTTTGCATTACGTGGTAGCTGATGACTTGTACCCAAAAAGGCATACAAAAGTCTCAAAGTCTCAAGCAGTTTTCTACAAACCTGATGTCCTTCGAATTTCGAGAAAACTTTCATTGTTCCTTGACTCGACGGGATTTACTGGTTTTGACCGCATTGCAACAGGCAGCGCCGGACTGCGTACACATGTATAGGCTACATAGCAGTGTTAACCTGCTGACGGTTCAGATTTGTTAAAAACTGAAATCAGACGCAGCGATGCGGTTTTTTGTTCTCATGTGCATAATCACAATTGTGGTTGCACAAGAAAGGTCTGTCAAAACTACGAGTGGGAGCCTGGAAGTATTAAAATGGTCTGAATCTTCTACGGCGCCTCAAGTGGAAGACTTGAAATTGAAATGTTAGCTCCAGTACCATGTGGATATTCCGCTTTCCACATACCTTCTTTATCCAGCTGTCCACCACACTTGGCGCATGATCAGCGTGGAATATGCAAGAAGCCCTTTGAATTCCCTGAGGGCGACTCCTCGACCAGACTTGCAAGTAAAATTAACAATTCGTTGATATTAGATCTACTGAACTTTGTATTTCGCTGAAATTTCAGAAAATTCAACCTAGCCCAGTCATCAAAACACACACCTGTTCGATATCCAGTTGATCCAACTGACACTTGCAACCTTTGCTTGCATTTCCCTTACATTGACTTTATTTTGATTTCAATACAATCATTCGTCTCATATCGTGATTTAACTGACTATTTTAGAACTTCGGAGTCTCAAGGTTTGCGTTGTAATCCTGCAAATTTACTAAAAACCTACTCTGAGTGTTTTAAGTGATGTTCTAAATAAAGTGGATGAAACCGTTGCAACGTTTGTAACTGTTGTCAGTACACAAGATTAAGAAAATTACGACCCAATTAATCAAATGTCACTTCCTGACATCAGATACCATTTATAACGAGTCAGACATGACACGATTACCAAACAATCTGTTCTTTGACGGAGCAATCAACTATATAGGAATCTCTTAGACGTCTAACGTAAGCTTATAATTTTTTAGTATTTATTTTCTATACCTACACATTAAAATGTTAAAAAATGTCACCCTAATTTCTCCTGAAATATTAGAAACTTACATGTGTCATACAGAGTTAGGAGAAAATCATGGAAACAACGGTATAGAACACATTTTTTATCAGCTTGACTTTATAATTGTAAACTACGTTATCTCGACGGAATGTAGCAAACCAAAACGGAACGTCGAGCTGCTCTTCAGACCCTGAGTGAGGTCCCCACAAGCCTTTATAGAGATTCTCGAAAGGCCCGAAAGGACAATTTATCACTTGTAAGATAGCTATAACAGAAAACAGCTGAGGACAGCAATCTTGAATTTTGTTTATACGAAGCAATTTGAGTTTATGTCATTTGCCTTGTATACCTACTTCGTTAATCATATTTGAAAGAAAAGCACTTTCAATAAACCTTGTTTCGAGTGTAATAATTCAAACAAAAAATTTAAGGGGAAGCTAAAATGAGGTCAGAAAAATCTAACACATAAAACTTGTATAGAAACCAAGTCCTTACGAAAGTTTTGGCTGATGAAAGGCAAGAAAATTATTTCGCAAATTTCGATTTTCTGTCTTGTCGAACACTTATTATACGAGCTCCGTCCTGTTCTCGCAAAAAGTTTTATTACTGACGTCGGCTTTATCGTTTTATTATTTAGTACTGACGTCGGCTATGGAAAAGGTAACTCCATACAAAAGGAAATCTATAATACAGATTCCAACTGAAGAAATAATGAGGAAGTGTGCCAATAGGGCGTATACTACGTAAGTTCGCGGAATTCGAGTAGGATACTCTGTTGCAACTCGATCGAAAGGGTTCACTGGTAATTTGCCAAAAAACAGCGGTCATTTACCGAAACGACCCGTGTATCCCCAAATATTGTCCTTTTTATGGCAATAAAAAAAAAGTTGTTATTTCATTTAAGTGCAAAAACCAAAGGCAGATGGCGTGAGTATCATCAAAGGAGCGATTATAAAAGCGTTTTGCTGACTCAACAAAATTGGTCATGTCTAAATGTAGATTTGAGCACACGCCACAATGCCATCCGCCAGCAATAGCGAAAAATAATATCGCTATATTTATAATTCTGTCAGAAAAGTATATATATATTCGATTATTAACTGTATATTCTATAGTGAAAGAAAATATTAACTTTTCCTATCACAAGATGCAACCACATCTAAAGGTGAGATTGCTATGCCCATTTATAGAATCAACAGAATTAAAATACGAAGAAAAGGATAAGACGAAGCGAGGAAACCGTCTTCTAGCGATGCGAACGACAGATTAACCCAAAATTATTGCATCCCTTTCAGTACTATACATCATAACTGTTGCTTTGCATTGATGTCGGTGTCCCAGGCAGTGGATGTAAATTTTAAGATCAAAGTCATCAAATAGAATTTCTTGGTTTTCATACAGTACCCAAACTTGCTACAATAGTGATGGTATCTTCGCCAGTACTAAGCCATATAAGGTTAGTTTCTTCTTTTTACTTAAAATGATGCTCGTTCCAAAAATTTGCGGTTTGTGAAATACCCTTACATAGTCTTTTGCTTTTGCCAAGACTCATAATAGCACACTCCTTTCCAAAATGATTTACGAGCTACCTTTCTGTAACGAAAAGGACCCTTCTCTGCCAAATATTAGAAGACGTTGGGAGACAGTTCCATTTTAGGGAATATATTCAAGGTCTATAGAATTTTGATAATATTAAAATCTCATACAATAAATATTTTCTTGAAGCTTTTAACAAAACGCCCTATGCAACTACGACGAGCTTCTATTTATCTTTTAGGTTAAGAAAAGCGCTCGATGACGATGCACTCAATTTGAATGTCGTATAATTTTACACACACACTTTCTACAGAGCAATGTGTCAGTTGACTAAGCAATACTGGGAATAAGTTCTCCCGACCACAAGGATTGTACTAAACGAAACTTTTTGCTATACAAATCAAAAATAATGTTAGAATAAAAATACTCAAACTTACATCTACCACAATCTTAGAGTGTCACTGTTTTCCGTACTTCGGCACTAGAATCCTGCTTTTTAAACATACGTGTGTATATTCAATAAAAAAATAGATTTGGTGATGAACTATGACGAGTTTCCAGGTGTTGGGGAATAAACTACATCAAAATGCTTTCAGGTCTCTTTACCCCTGTTTGTGCTTTATGTTTTTGTCAGTATTCGGTGGCAGTTCTCAGTTCTATTCTTTCCAGATATATGATCCTACTTAGCATTCCATGGTCGCTTCTTCCGCTATATACAAAAAAACATTAAACCACGGTCACGACTATATACCTTGCCACCAAATTTGGAAAACGCAAAAGTATGTTTGACCCCACGGAGATATCCCTAGCTTATCATGTACCAAGGGACCAGCAATATATACCGCAAACTACTTGACACTCAACAGTCGCCACAGCCACGAAAGTTCGGTAAAAATTGAAGACGAGCTCAGTCACTCAAAGACCAGGAGACAAATCGGTTTCGAACGATTTTCGTTTCGTGAATTCCCCTAAAAACCATGAAAGAACTTGTTTTCATAGCTTGCTTGACTCTAGTGTCAACTAGACCTTACTTCCCCAACGTGTACTACCAAAGTCGTACTCCTGGCAGAAATTACGATTTCGTCGTTGGATCTGCATACGGCCCGTTTTCACAACAATTTTTAAATAGCCAGCCTTACTATAGCACTTCCTTGGGAAGTGACTATTTGCAAAGTATAACCGTTGACAGTGCCCTACAGCGAAACGTTGCAGTGCGTCAAGGAGTCCTGGACAGTATTTCAGTGGAAAATGCTTTATACACCGACAATGACTCTCCAACCTATAATTCAAATAACTACAACATACCTAGTTACGACACTGGAAGTGTGGGATACCCATCGTGGTCTTGTTACTACTAGCTACACGAAGTTTGAATTGCAGTTCGCATCCTTTTGTGGTAAATAAAAACGGAAGATAACATTTCTAGTTCCCGCCGCAGCTTCCTGACATCTGTATTTCTTATAAGCTTGTCCGCATGAAGGATGTCGATTGACATTATTATGCGAACAGTGTGTTGAATTGATATGAGTTTCATTTCGACTTGACCTGAACTTTGGGTACAAGCAAACGTGTCTTTAGAAATGTATGCCAACACATAGCTTCCGGTTTAGAAAAGCGAAGCAAACTAGGCAAATTTATCTCATCTCATAAATTATGCACTACACACACCATACATTTACGAAATAATTTGGGTAAGTGCCGGGGGAACGATGGGCCGATGCCCAAACTTGATTCAAAAACTCAAAATATTGCGATTAAGCTCACACGACACGTATTATTGCGATTAAGCTCACACGACACGACAAGGAAAATGTAGTTCGCTGCACAAACATGCCTATTTTCTTATTAAAAAATTTCCCCTTTAGTTTCGAAACAAAAAGTGTTACGCAAGTATTGAACAATACAATTTGGCTTAAAAGATAACACTAATTTTCTTATAATCCTCAATCTTGGGTTATTCCAAGTTTAAAGTTACGGAAGTGCAAAAGGTAATGAATGTAATCGATTACTGTGATTCGCAACATGAATCTGTCACAAACGAGCGATCGCTAAACAAAAATAAATAATACTAAACACTTAACACGAGATTAACCCACAATGAAAAGAAACCTAGCGAGGTACAGATTTTCTTTCAGAACATTAATGCTATTTACAGTGTCATTCAAACAGAGCAGCGGAAGTTTATCTCCTGTGGTAGGAAAAGGCGTGAAGATAAACTTCTAACTTCCTTTCCTAAACCTGGCAAACAGATTCACCTAAACAAATTATTTGAGTCCCGGCAAAGAGAAGAGGTACAGTCGGTCATAAACCTGCAACTACTTCAGACACGAGCTGTGTTCTGTATCGTGTAGTCATGGCAGAAAAAGAATTCGAAGTACCCGAATCCGACCAGCAAACTGATACGGAAAGTGAAGATAAACAACAAGATCCATCTTGTAATCTCGTAAGTTTATTACAGTATTTAGCACCGTTCAAAGTTATTTCTTAAGATATAGGATTAATATTAATTTTAATACAGGATACGGAAAAGGAAGATCAATTAGAAGCTCAACGTTTACCTCAACATCAGCTGGTAAGTTTATTACGTGTTTAACACGGTTTCAAGCTTTATTTTGTAGGAGGAAAATGATCCTAAATCCAGAAGACCTATGTTAGAAAGTTTTGGTGATAAAGTCCCCGAATCATCTTGCTCACCTGGTTATGCACGTGATTCGAAAGGAGTATGTCGAAAAATCGTGTCGTAACGCCTACTTCGGTCGCGACAAGTTTTGTCACCTAATCATATAAGCTGATAATGAATCTTTTGCAAAAAGCTATACACGATGTACCACACATGCTATCTATTTAATCAAAGTCAGCTTGCCTTACAATACACGCCCGAAAAAAAGACAAAACTGCAGCGGAGTACATTTAAGCAAAGTATCAAAGATCTGAGAGATCTATGGCATCCACTTTAGGCATATTTTCTTCCACCATCTCAACTTTTTTGGTCTGCTTTACTGGACGCGGAATATCTAATCTGGGCCACGACATAGGTTCAGCCTTTTTCATCTTTATCTCAACCTTCGTAGGCGTGTAAAGCACGCTACTTTGTTCTACGTCTATGATCTGACCAATGAAAAACGAATAGATAAGTAATATTACCTAAGCTTTCGATCTTTCCAATGATACAAAAAAGGAAAATTATTCACTTACTCCTTTTAACTCGAGATCCAACGTGAAAGCAGCTTGCTGGTCCGGAAAGAAGATATAAGGCTTGAGTCGAATAGGATTAGCTTCCACACAACAACGATCAGGGTCGTATTTCTTGGCATAAATATTCATACAAACCATTGAACCCGTTTGCATCCAATCAAAGCGGCACTGCAGTGCTTTCGAGGCTGTCTCCTTTACAAAATACAACACATTATGACTTAATTTTGGTTAAATAATAGAACAACATACATCTTTCTTCTCCCATACATGTTTCCCACTGGTGCAACCAGCTTGCTCCAAGAAACTGTTGAAATCGGTAGTCTTCTTTTGGCAGCATGACCAGTACTTGAGACCTTCGTGGAATATGGGCACGCCTGGATGGTGTTCGCAGAAACTATCGTTGCTTGCACAGCCTTCATATGTGTGCCTGCAGCCTCCGTTCTTGCAAGAGGTTCCTATTTTGATCCCGTCCTGATACTTGCTATCGTCATGAACGGCATTAGTATCTGCACCCCTTTTCGCCAATTCATCTTGCAAGGATGGGCTTAACGAAGATTTCAGATTCTCCTATAAAATATAAAACCGCAAAAATTTTAATACACACCTTTTATAGATCAACTATAACCAGGTTATAGCGAAAATAACTCTTACCAGTCTGCTTTCGAAATCTGGGCGTGTCAATTCTGATGGCTTGATTGGCTGGGGAGATTTGTACTGAATAACCTCATCAACATCCGTATCTCCTTTAGGTTTCTCAGGCTCTAGAGGTTTCACAGGGTTGTGTTTGCTAACTGTGCAGCCCTGAAATTAAGATTTTCATTTGTTAATACAAACTGTGTAGTAAAATCAAATCAATTTTTCAATTGCCTTGATATTCAAAAATTCGGTAAAGTCTGTGCACTTTTTTTTACAGCAGGACCAGCCTTTATAAGCATCGTGGAAGAAAGGAGCTTCTGGATGATGTACACAACTATCTGCATACGACAAATGAGAAAAGGCATAACAGTGTAAGCTAAAGTCTACAACAAAGAAAAGGAGAAAAAAAACGAAAACTTGAAGCACCATCAGAATTCTCGCTCGGATCAAAACGCTCTCCACATCCACGATTGTAACACTGAGAGAGTTCTCCAGACATTGCTATAAAATTGTATTGTCACTACCAATAAATGAACTCAATCATAAAGCACCAGAAATATCTCAGTTAAATGTTACGAAAGCACGAGGAGACCAAGAAACACCGAGAGAAATAGACGCGGGAACCAAGGCAATGAAACGTTTAAGCTATTTTTACTAGATGGCGAAATTAACGCTTTACTAGTAATTTTCTTCGCTAGGGAGTGCTCTTGCCGAAAAAGCACTTCGTACTCAAAACGCTGAACGGAAGTAAACAAAAATAAAATAGAGAAATTGTGCAAATTAAGGGATCTTTTAAAGAATGTCCTTGTTCAAAAAGCCGAGCAAAAATCTTAGAAGACGCGCTGCATCTAGTGAGGATGAAGAAACCAAAGACGAAATTCTAATTAAATCAGAAATTAAAAAAGAGACCAATGGCCATGGCACTACTCCTGTGGAGGTTCCTGCTGAAAAACCAAAAGCCAAGGAAAACGAAAAGCTCAAAACTTCCAAACCTCAGAAGAAAGGTCCTGTAGCAATCTTAACTTTCGAAGAAGAAGGTAAATTTTCATTTTTTTTGCTATATTAGTTCCTTTTCTCATGAGATGTGTGGTTTATTAGAAGAGGAAGAGGTATTTCAAGTAAAGAAATCGCTACAAAGCCGTCGATTAGCCAAGCAGAGAGAAAAAGAAAAGCGACAAAAGAAGTTTAATCACGCTGCAGTGCCTGACAGAGATCAACCGGCACCAACCGGACCGGAAGAAAGTTTCCAGACACCTGTGAAACTTGAAGAACCGCCACCGATTTCACAGGGTTCTCCGATCCATATATTGTCCGGCAGAGAAGCTGAGATGGCCAAACTGCGCTCCTCTTCTGAAGATTCCGAAGATGACCACGAATCATCCAACCTTCGCTATCGACAACCTGATCCGTTCAAGACTGCCCTTAAAAGTATAAAATAAACAGGAGATCTTATTTCGTTAATACCGTAACATTCTTTCGTCGCAGGCGGGGCTATCCCAGACGCAGCGCTCATTCACGCGGCTCGCAAAAGACGTCAAATGGCCAGGGAACTCGGAACGGAGTACATTCCTGTAGACGATACCGTCCGCGTGGATAAAAGTCAAGGTAGTACCGCTCGTTTGGTCCGAGAAGATGAAAACGACGCCAGCGAGGATGAAGAACGGCTAGACTTTGCAGTCAACTTGGCTGGGCAGGAAAGACAGATGCGAAAGGAGGCGTATGATGCTGCAATTCGAGACGGCTCCGAAAGTGACAGCGACCGAGAAGATGCGGAGCTGGAGCGATGGGAATCGCAACAAATCCAAAAAGGCGTTCGCAAAAACCACGTAATATTTGTTCACTTATTTGTTTACTTAATTACTTAACAGAAATTTAACGAATTCAATTCTCACAGCTTGCTCACGCCCATAAAGAAAGCCAATATCAACAATACAGCACTGGCGAGACTGCAAACACATTGCCTCTGCCTTCCTTAACACCTGTGAAACCGAAACCCTTTGCCAGTATAAAAATGCCAGACTTGAACTCGCCCGCGCCGCCCCAAGTTGAAGCTGTTCTGAAAAAGCTGCGCGACAAGTACAAATAATCTTTAGAAACATTAGATTCTAAATAAAATTTTCATCTGTATTCTTAGGTTGTCGTCTTTGAGTGAAGTTCACAGACGCCACCAAAACGAAGCTGCCACTGTGAAAAGCGATATTGATGAGTGCTGTGCGTCTATGGCCCATTTAGAAACTAGCAGACCTACTTTGGGCACTCGTTATCGTTACTTTCAAGAATTAAGGGGGTATGTGTCAGACTTGATTGACTGTGTTGACGCCAAGGTGGGTACACATAATAAAACTTCAGGGAAAAGTTAAACTGGGGTTTGGAGCTATTCCTTTATTCGTTAGTTCCGACTGTCAATGTTTTGCGTTCCTAACGAATTTGTCACTGTCTCTTGTGCCAACATGTCGTTATAGAAATTCTTTTCTAATTCGTGCATTTTTTTTCATTTCCACAGATGCCTGATATTGATCGCTTGGAAAAGTCTTGGCTGAATCTGCTCAAAACGAGACACGATCGACTGGTTTTCCGGCGTAGGGAAGACGTTAAGGATCAAGCAGCCGAGTGTAATATTGCAGTGGGGGGCAAAACACCAGCAGCCAAAGATCCGTGGCTGCAAAGTAAAGATGACGAGTTAAAAATCCGTCGTGCGGCTGAGAGGGAGGGGCGAAGGGGTCGGAGACGACGGGCACGGGAAATGGAAGCCACCACGTCTGGTGAAAGCCTAATTCATAAAGAAGGCTTGTCTTCTGACGACGAAGTCACCGAGTCTGAAAACCTCTCGTTTGCTGGCGAAAAAGAACGTTTGGTGAAAGAGGGTATTTTTTTTTCTTATGATGAAGACCTCGATTTTTCACGTGTTGTGATTTTTGTTATTAGGACAAAGTATTTGGGCATCTTTAGTGCCAGAAGATTCTACAGGAGAATGGTTCACCAACTTGAAAATGAAATTAGAAGACTGGAAACACACAGACGTGAACTCGTACAAAGACGCTTATGTCAGTTTGTGCTTGCCCAAACTCTTTTCTCCCATGGTTCGGTTGCAACTCATTGGCTGGAATCCGATGGAAGTAAAGAACGAAACTTTTAATTTTTAGAAGATACTTTAAGGATCGAAAACTTATGATTTTTCTCATTTTCAAGGATAAAATTGGTTTAGAAAGTATGGAGTGGTTTCAGTCACTATTATTGTTCGATGTAGCTGAAACGGAGCGCTTGCAAGACTTGAGCGAAGACCCCGACCTGCTCTTAGTTTCTCGGGTTGTCGAGAAAATCGTTGTCCCTAGAATGACACGTAAAACTGAGATCAAATTGTTGAAGAAATAATATTTTAATTTATTTATTGCTTAATCATCTGAATGTAGAACTCGTAGAAGCTAGTTGGGATCCTATGTCTACTACTCAGACAATTCGACTTGTCACTGTACTCAATCAAATGGTCCAGGACTACCCCACGGTAGGAGGGGCTAGTAAACCGTTCCAAACACTGCTTAAATACTTGGCAGAACAAATGAAATCTTATATTCAGAACGACGCGTTCATTCCCATCTATTCCCACGCCACTTTCGCTCATCCAACAGCAGTAACCTACTTCCAACGACAGTTTTGGTCCGTTACTAAGCTCCTACACAACATTCTACGGTTCTACGGCTTGCTCAGCGACCCAACTTTAAAAAGTTTGGCTATCGAGTCTCTTATTGGTCCTTATTTGCTATTAGCGTTGCGCGTTAGCAGCGCTTTGCCTCCAGGAGCTGTTTATAGAGATAATACGGAAGAAATAGAAAAGTGTCGCTACGTAAGTAGTTTAAATTGGTTCAACTTGAATATTTACATATCGTATATTTAATTTTATTGCGACTTTTTTACATGATAAATTGTAATATATTTGTATTACTTTTTAAATAGGTACTCAGTGGGTTCCCTAGACCATGGTTAGGACCCAGTTTCCCGGTCTTAACCAACTTGCAACCCATGGTGAAGTTTTTGATAACTTTAGCTCAACAATCTGACAACCGGAGCGCGGCCGGGAAGTAATTTTGTTTCACTTTTTATTGGAAATCTGTTACATTCTTTTCTGGTGTGTTTGTTGCCATTGTTTTAGGCGTAACGTTCAAGAACTGGCTGCTTTACTGCGAAGGATTGGCGCCATAGCCCAAAGTGAGGACGTTACATTCAAATATCTAACTTAACATCAGTGACCGTACGGTGTTCAGGATAAGGAATACACACAAAAAGGGTGGATTGATACAATGTAAAATAGTCTAAACTTTTCTTCAAACACTCAAGTCAAGGCACAGTTTCTGTGCTTTCTCAAGCCCTGCACCGAGATCTGTTAACCGCCAGTCACGACAAAAAATTATGATTATAAAAAAAAAGATGTCTAAGAAATAAAAGGTCTCCCTAACATGGGCGAGAGAGGGGAAGGGAGGAACTCCTTACAGCAGTAACCTACTTCAAAAAAAGATCTTAATTTCGTAAATTCAAACGGTGAATATCTTTTTAGCACTCTCAACTTGTTCCTTGGGCTGCAGCACTGAAATAAAAGTTTTTACTGGTAGAACCATTCCAAGTTTTGCGTTGCAACGATTTTGGCGAATTATAGTGTGTTGGCGAATTCAGAGAGCATTTTCAAGTGTTGGCGAATTGGCACCCCGATTCGCCAACACGTTGCGGCGAATCGAAAAAAACGGTTGGACACCCCTGATCTATACGTTATAACCATTTTAACCTTGAAACCGGGTTTCGGTCTCGAGCCCGGTCTCAAGGGCTCGAAAAAAATTTGGACGGTCTCGTCTCGATCTCGAGGTCAGAAACATGATGTCTCGGTCTCGAAAAGTTTTGGACGGTCTCGACAACAGCCCTGCTTGTAATAGATGAGTCAACCATATTCTACATCCTTTACGGACTCATTTTTTCCCATCGCCCAATATACCAGTGCGACGTTTAACATGTATAAGAACACTGTCCTACAGTCACAATAGCCGACCTTGGACACGACTCCCGCTACGCAATAGCCAATCTTGAGGGCACCACCGGCTATCCAAGCCGTACATAATAAACGATAACGAACCCGAGCGATACAGACTGTATCGCTCGGCTCGGAATGTCAAAGGACTTAATTTAGACAACCTATTTGAATCTCATCTCATTATTATTTATTGCAACATATAAGGCTTCATAAAGCCTCATGTTCGTTCCTTATGTTCCTTGTGCAATTGATATATCAAATGTTTTTGTCCAATGAACCCAATTGAATCTCACTTCATTAACTTTTAAGTCTGCCCAATTATCTGTGATCAA